>JARHVA010002994.1:2145000-2217500 GCA_037957365.1 Torreya grandis
AACTTTGCACAATAATATCTTTTGCTTTACTCACTCGTATGTTCTCAAATTTGAACCATATGACCTCATAACATGGATAATCCAACCATATATAAAAATATTACTCAAACCTTCATATGTTAAATACATAATGTTATTTATATAATCACTTAGATTTTTCTACCACATAGCCAACGATGTCAAAAACTTATTTGGGAGGACACATTTTAACATGCATATATTTTATCGCACTTTGGACCTTGACCTAGAAGTTAGCACAAATTAACTAGGAAAAAAAATAAACAAACCCATATGATCACCTTCTCATTAAACTAACACATGTGTGATATATGCCACCATCAATATGCTTACTCGACTCTTTCTTGTCTCATGCAAATTTGGCTAAGTATGGGAAAATAATGTCAAACTACCTAGGATCCCAATTTTGAACTTGCATATGTTTTGTCTCACTTAGGAACATGACTTAAGATTTAGTGCATAAAAATTAGAAATAATAATTAACAAACCCATGTGTCCATTTCCTCTTGAAACCTCCATGTGTGTGACTACTGGCATCATCAACGTGCTTACTCATCTCTATTTGAACATAAGAAATGCTATTAAAATACATGAGAGCCATAATTTTCACCCACATAACTTTGAAAACCCTTAGGTGCATGACCTAAAAATTAGTGCATAGGAATTAGGGACTAGTATGATCACAAACATATGACCAACTCCCCTTGACTCATCCACATGTGGTAATGGTGATGTCAACAAACTACCTACTCATATTTTCTACCACTAGACCCAAAATGTCTACATGAAAACAATGATCAACCAAATGAAATCCACTTATGCATAAAATTAGTCAAAGCATAAAGCACCTCTTATAATATCCATTACACATTCTCAATACCCCATACTCATCCTTGAACATTTTTAACCATGCCAAAACTAAAAATCAATGAAGCCTCATTCAAGAATACTAGGATAAGCACATTTACACACTTTGTGATTGTCACTTAGACTATCAAGGCATGTTATCCACTCACCAAGACACCTTCATGACATCGTCATGCCATCATTGATAATTCTTTAACAAAATAGTATATATAAAAGTAATTAATTTACCTTATTACATTTAGTTGTCTGATAGTAAATGATCTCTAAATATTTTTGAAAGGTACATTGACACCTTTGTTATTTCTAAGAGGATCAACAATCTTCTTAACCTATCCTAACATTTGACTGTCATTCACAATCTCATATTTCTTGAGAGCATCAACATATTTATTTAGATTATTGATATTCTATGTTTCCTTATTACTCTTTTGGTCATTAATGTATTCAAATCCTATTCTTAAACATTTATTGTTCAATATGTCATCAATAATTCCATTGTTCTTTTCAAAAAAAATCAAATTTTCAATTTGACTATGAACTGTTCCAAATCTAACTTCAAAAAACTTATTTCATATTTTTACTCATTGCACTATCCTTCCTTGGACTTCATACTTGCATTCGCTTCTTCTAACTAAGTAATGAGATTTTTTATGACCTCCTCAGCTTCCTTAATACTCTTAGTTATCTTAGTTTCCAAGATACATATATGTTCTTCATGACTTCTGACCAGAGACTTCAACTTTTGTTTTTTTTATTTGAGTTTAATTCATTCAAATCACTGATAAGTTTTGCCTCGAGATTAACCTTGACTTATTCTTCATCATCCCTGAAGACTCATTATTTTTAACTATTCCCTTATTCAACTTTAATTCCCATGAACAAAGCTTCATCACTTCTATGGTTTAAACTATAGTCATCACTATTTCAGATATCTTTATCATTGACTTTAGAAGAGTTATTATCTTCTTTATAATATAGAATCTTTTTGTTATTGAAGAAATTTTCCTTAATCTTATCATACTTCTTAGACTTCTTATTCTCTTCACCATTGTCTTCATCATGATCATGTTTTTCCTTTTGAGCACATTTAGTAGTAAAATTATCAATCCTATTATAATTAAAACATTTCAATGGTCAGTTGCCTTTGTACCTACTTGAACCTTTTCTCATTTTTTTGAAAAATAAACCTTCAGCTTTGTCTTCATCATAATCATTGTCACTATCAATTTCAACCTCTTTTTATATGAGTTTTCATTGAAACCTTAAAGGTTACTTCCCTTTTGGAATATCTTTCATCATTAGTCCTCATCTCATAGGTAGTAAGTATTCCATGAATCTTATCCATTTTAACTTGTCCAAATATTTTACTTCTTCAATTACTGACACTTTTGAGTCAAATCTTGGGGTCAAGGATATTATAACCTTTTGAACAATAGTCCACTAATTATCCTTTTCTCTAAGACCTCTAATTATGTTTACTACTTCATCAACTCTAAGAAGATATGCTACAATATTCTATTCTTTTGTCATCTTTAGACCCTCAAAATTTCTTCTATAGGTCTAAATCTTTGCAAATTTTACCTTCGTGTCACCTTAATAGATGAGTTATAACTTGGACCAAATTGCTTTAGTTGAGTCACATTGCATTACCTTAACAAAATTAGATTCTACTAATCCACACAATATAATATCTGTAGCTTTTGAATTATTCTCATTTGCTTTATTTCTTATAGTATTAGTTAGAGGAGTTTGAGGGATAGTATACCCATCTATGTCTGACTACAAAATATCAAACCTAATATACATCAAATAGGTTTTCATCCTAATGATATAAAAGGCATAATTGGTTATAGTGAAAAAATGGGCCTTATTTTTTGAAAACCCTTATTATGATTTATGACTAGACATTGTGCTTTTTAGGATCTACCTTTCAACTGTCAAGCCTAACCTTGAAGGACCTATTTTGATATCAATTATTGGAAACATAGAAACTTAGATGGGGGGTGAATCATTGAACTCTTAAAAATTTATTCTAATCATGTAGTTCATTATTTAAGCATCAATATAGGATCCATAAATTAATCAAACGACACCAAAGAACATAAAGACATAACACATGATATAGGTGGGAAATCCTTAAAGGGAAGAAAACCCATAAGGATCACTACATGGACTACTTATCCTAAAACATATATTCAATAAGTCAATAAGATTGCTAATCACAAACTAAGCTTGAGGAACCAACCCCAAATAGTTTCTCACCAACTTGAAAGAAAGATTCAATAATCACCCACTTGTTACGAATCATCAACTCCCTAATTTATAGATACTAGTATACAAGAGGCTTTAAACCCCTTTACCATGTACCAACTTAGCTGATTCAAATAATTCACCTTTCTCAGTTGCTTCTATCAATAAATGATGGTACACTTTTGCTCTTTGCTTATCAATATCACATTTACTCTATTACATTTCTAGTTATTAATCAAATAGACAAATTAGAATTTTATCCTCTCTACTCTTTATTTTCAAAGAATTTTTACTCTCTACCTTATCTACTCATCTCTTTCAGAAGATTATATATGAATCATTTGATGATTTCATACTCACACCTCTATATCCCTCTAGTCCTTACAAAACTTATCTAATCATCCTCTCTATCTATTTGTTCCTCAATAGACATATGCTTTGCTCCTTAGCAAATAATTATCCTCTATTTTTTCATACAACTAAAAGACAATTTGATGTTCTTTATATATAATACATTTATCAAAAACCTCGTGAAAGTGAGCCAAAATAACTCTACAATTAGTTTTTTAATGATTTACTCTCTTTTTTAAACATAATGATAATTATCTTATATAAAATCTTACTCACATAAGTTAGCCTGAGTGAAAGAAAGCCAGGATAGACCAAACAATCATTAGAGTACATTTAGTGTCATCCTAATGGAGTCTCTAGTAGTCTTGATATAGTTTATAGAAATCCTAATGTAGTTTGTAGTACCCTTGATGCAATCTATAACAATTTTGATGTAGTCCATAGAAAATTTGATGTAATTCATAACAAGGTAGATGCAATCCATAACATGCATGACATAATCCATAGTATGCTTGATTCAGTCCATAACTAGCCTAATGTAATATTTAACTAATCTATTATAGTCTTTAGCTAACCTAATTTAGTCTATAACAAACCTAATGTAATCCATAACAAACCTAATGTAATTTGTAGCATGCCTGATATAGTCTGTATATGCTTGCAAAATTTCCATGAAATCAATGACCATATTCTTTACTAAATATCAAACTCTTTGACATTAATGACAACATCTCAACATAGACATATATATATCATCACTAAATTATAATATGATTTCACTATAAATATATGTCTCCCCTATTTGATTTTACAATAACATACATTTGATAAATACTTACTTTATTGTATTATTAAAAACATACTTAGATCCTATATATACTCGATTTAAAAAAATCAATTCATTTATCGGTGTTCTCAATGATTAATATATATTACTATAATTACTTTGAATGTATGAACATAGTTTGGAGTAATACTAAAAATTTAATCTAGGTAACACACACACACACACACACACACTCAGTTTGTAATCAGAACTAAATAGTCAAATCATATATCAATTCATAATTTTTAAGAATTATAATAATGGATTCAACATAAATACCTAAATTATAAATTTTATGCAATAGGTATATACTTAGTCTATATGCATATATATGGATATATGTCATGTTCACATATTTAATCACATATAGGTCATATATATATATATAGTATATATTTGTATTTTCATGAATTATCAATTCATATATATGTGTATATATGAATTTGAATAAGGATTGACTTCATTTATTATATAACTATATTCATTATTTTAACTATCTATTGGCAATTTGGTTTGTTAATGCCAAATGACAACCCTTACACTAAAACACTTTTCATGTCCTAGTTGTCTTGGCTCCTTAGTGATGTGATTGATCACTTTAATGTCATTAAATATTATCTAAATAAAGTATGTCTCAGTACCATGTCATTTTAATATCTCATTTCAATTGGTTTCAAGTGTCATTATGATGTTTGAGAATGTTTATAAGTTTTTTGACATAGAATGAAGTGGTCTTATGATCTAAAAGTACCTTAATGAAAATGATGAAGAGGGAAACTAATTAATCATCATAATATTCTCTAGTATATTTTATATATATAAGGTATGAATATGTCTATAAAATTTTAAATGTGGTGAAGATATAGAAAATCCTCATGGAGAAACCTTTTAGAAGGATATAACATACTTCATACGACATTCAATGACAAATATCCTTAGTGAAGATGTGTAAATTATCTAAAAGGAAGGTTTTAATATTTAAATGATAAATTACACCTAAAAATACCACTAAATCATTCATAATACCTTTAACCACCTTTATATTCATGTCATTTCTTAATTAAAATATCTTATGCTTTCGAAGTATATCCTCATGCAAGTCTAAAGCATAGTTTGGGTCTTAAAGATATATCACATGTCAAAATACCCCATTTTACTCTAAAAAATAATTATTACTTGTTTTAATAATATATTTGACTTTTAATATTCATAATTTTTTCTAAATTGTTAGTTTAAAGCTGGAAGTATGAATAAAATACAAGGGAAATGCCATTTTCATGTGTTTTCATTTAGAGGTATGTATTTGTTCATAATTTTACATATAATAGAGGCTATAAATTTTATTAAGGTTTCATGATAGGTTTTAAAAAAATTATTCAAGGCAAAAGGATCTCATACAAGCTCAAAATTGGTTCTTTTACACTATCAAACTTCTTTGTAAAGATAGAGAACCATTCAGGTTTTCAGATGGTATGATCATGAGAGAAAATATCAAGATCTGAAATTTTAGGTAGAGGGAGGGGTCTAAGAGAGATTAAATATTTGGGAATTAGTTATTAATTTTTATATCTCTCTTTTAAGAACAATCTTTTATAAATTAAGGCACTCATAATGGCTTATTAAGTTAGGCAAGTAATCAATTTTCTGAGTTTTCTCCTCTCCTAAGCATGATGATAGAAAAATGAAAGTTTATGGATCCTTTTAGGAGTATGTATCACCTTTCCATGACATTATTAAACTTCATCCCAAAATGTGAGGATATTAAAATAATATTAAAATTTTTGAAGCAATGAGAGGTCCAATGTGGTAGTTTAATATACTTTTTTCTAATGGAAGCTTGTTATTTCCTTCAAATATAAGCATGAATGTATTGTAGGGAAGTTTGAATGTGATAAAAAATATTAAAATGATTTATTACACTTATCCATGAATTAATATTGTCTTCCTTTCCTTCTATCATTATACAAGTGTTTCAAATGGGATAAATACTCCATCCTTGATGTACAAGCTCTTAAAAAGAGGCACTATCTATACCAATCTATACAATAGCTTGAAGGTAAGTTGAGGTGGAATGATGCTTATATTAAGATATGTGAACTCTTGAAAGAGTGGTTAAGATGTTTAAATTTCTTTGACAAGTCATGATGTGTTAAATATAAATAAAAAACATAATGCAAGTCTCATTGTGGAATCTTCATCTACAAACAACTAGAACGAAGCATACTGATATGAGTTTCAAGATGTTTGGAGGTTATAATGAATTAATTTATATTGAATAAACTCAAGCCAAGATAGGGTGATTTCCTTAACTAATTTTGACTCATTTTCTATTAGCTCAAGTCAAGTCAAGATGACTAAGAAAGCTCATTAGGCCAAGAAGGACTAAGGACTATCTCGAATCATACAACACAAGGACCAGAGGGTTGCCATACAAGGAATTACATTGAGATTGTAAAGAAGGTGGTCAGAGAGGTTGTGAAGAGGATGAATTAGATAGCATAGACATATAAGTCCTAACACCTTTTATGTTGAAATTGTCGATCTTACTTGAATTTCACTCAAATACACAATTTAGGTCAGAATAACCAAAATGTGATAAATGGTTTGAGTTTGTTATTTAAAAGTTTTGATTTATTCCAATGTATCCCTAAATTGAGAAATGCATTTTATATGAATCCTAAGTTTTATTGAATTATTTTGAGTCAAAATGATGATTTTCCATTTTGGTGCCCTGGATTAGTCTTTTGTTCCAATTAATTAGTATGTGTCACATACTTTTGTTATTTTGTGTTATAAACATACTAAATGGAATCATGGTCCATACGCATCTAAAATTTCCTTCCAATTCATCTTAGGTCAAAATTACAACATAATAATATGGATTTTTGACCATTTTGATTAATTGTGCACTAATTTCCAAAGAATTGCACTAAAGTTGATTAATCTTTCATAAGATAATTAATTAAAATCAAGATCTTAAGTGGATTATACATGAAGGTTATTTATTATTTCATTATTGGAAATTGATTATCAATATCTGCATCACATAGTGACATGATCTATGGGGTGGCATCCATAAGCCATAAATGTAACAAATATCAAGTTTATGGGCACCCATGCCTCATTAATGCCCCTTCCTAAAAAATAATTATGAGGATATTTATGGATTTAATTGAAAATATTGTATTAATTCATAACCACACATCTCAATATTGATATGGATGGTCATGGTTGATCCTAGCCCATTTGAAAAATATATAAATATAAGTGCATAAAACATCATTTGAAGAAAAGATAAAATATTGTAAACTTATAATGAAAAATTATCTCCACAATCCTTATTTGTGTTAATCATTATGTTTTATTTTCAATATTAATTTTATAGGCGTATATTATGTTACTTATCTTGAGCTTAGATTATGCATAGTGGTCTTGAGATGATGGAGGAACTTGGCATCTATTGCTGACAAAGATAAGAGAACTAGATCAAGGGGAAAAATAGGCTTAGATACACTCTTAGATGGTGGGATCACTTGGGAATGTAATTAGTATTGCTTTCTTTCAATTTTTATTTATTATAATTAGCAAACCTCACAAAATAGGTTGGCTTAGATTATCAATTCCTATGTATTATTTTGTGATTTTTCATGACTAATGTTTAAATTGATCCTCTTTATAATCCAACACTATATTTTTGCCTACACGATGGGACCATAACATCTATTCAAGTAAGGAAGACATTGTGTAAATTTTACATTTTCATTTTAATCATTAAAAAGTCATTAAACATCATTATTTTTGCTCATTGGCCTATGTTTCTAGCATTTTTTGTGCACACATAGGTTACACAATGACTAGAGATAGTTTTTTGTGACTATTTATGGTTAGGTATAACCATGATCATTTGGGTTTTAGGGAAAGTACATTAAAAATTTACGTTTTCAGCTATTATTCATGTTTGTTTCTAGCAATTTTAGGTTTGTAAGTCTCTGGTCTGAACAAAGTTTTGATTCAGAAGCTTAACTTTTAGATATTTTATCCTAAAAACATTTTCAACCATAGTATTTTTTCCTTTGGGTTCATATGTGACCTTTGGTGGTTTAGACACCAAAATTATGTCACACACATGTGTATAACTCTTTGTGTCAAAACCCTTTTAGCCCATTTTTCAATATTAATAATTATCCTCCCTAACCCATTCTTTTACCCCTCAAACATTTAATTAATTTAAAATAATTGATTAAGTTAATTAAAAAACCCTTTTACCACCTTACCTAGCCACCTAACCTAATGACTAATTCTCACCTGATGAGTCACCTCAACACCTGGTCCCCTCATCTTAACTACCGAAGAATTATTATCACTTCTAAACTAAATTCCTAATCAACTACCTCCTTCTTAACATCTTATTTTTACCATTTTATAATGGGTACCACACTTGGCATGAAAAGCAATATAAAATAGCCCAAAAATAGTAAGATTTACCTATTTTAGGGTTGTCATTGTCGATCAACCCATGGTCAACATTGGTGGGATCACTGCCATCGATGATGTAAGCCAAACTCCAACCTAAAGTTTAGGTCAGAAAAAATCAATAAAATTCATTCTTACTTAAATTCAAGCTCTAGGCATTCAATTTTTGACATCTTGGCTTACTGTCATCTTATGTAAGTCAATTACGATTAGAAACTAAGCTCTTGAAGACCAAAAACACCCATTTATTCTCTCTATTTAGGCATTTAGGTTCAGGCTACTTGATAGGGACCATAAATATGGCGCTTAATATTTAGTGATCATCAAAGCTAAGTACATCACTTATTATATAGGTTCCTTAAGTATTTACTTTTCTATCACTTCATATATACTATTCATTGCTTTATACACTACTAACCAAACCCTTGTTAGGGAGTTATAAAGTTTCCTTGATTATTTCCCCTTTGACTTGACAAATCAAACCTCTTACCAAATCTATTTAAACCATACCCTCTCTCTCTCATAACTCCCTCCAACCTCCTATACCTAATCAAAATAATTTCCCAAACCTAGAAAAGCCTTCTGGAAGCTCCTAGACAATTATTTCCCCTACTGACCTTGACAACCTAATTGACATCGATCACCTTCACGACCAACCTCGGTGATATAACTGATATCGATCACACTCATATAAACATAGATGAGTATGGATTCCCTAACCTCTTCAAAACCTACCCAAACAACATCTAAAACACAAATAAAATACACCACCTATAGCCTTTCACTCTCTATTGCACTCAGGTTGTAAATAATGGTAATATTATCTCTCTTTACTTCTCTTTTAGTTATTTATTACTCTTTTGTCTCTCAAAAGTGGACTGTAATCTCTAGGTTTCACACTTCTTAGAACAATCACGTAGCTTAGTATCCCTCTCATTTATCTACTAACAAACATCTTGTGGTAGTGCTTTCTTACTTACAGGTAGTCCTCCCTAGCCAAAGATGAGTGCTCACAACATCTAGATATGATGCTCAAACCAATCCAAGTTCATTCTAATCACTTATCCCTATCATTCTTTTCTATTTTCCATTATACTTGAAATATACAAAATTTAGTGAAACTCTTATGGCATGCCTAGTGGGACCTTGGAGTTTTCCTTGGGTTCATTACTTATTTTATGCATTCATATAGGTACATTATAGTCAAAACTTTATTTCTTGCACCTCCTCCTTCTCTTCTCTCTTGAAAAGAAAAATTCAACTTTTTATTTTATGTTTAAAAGTATTAAACTCAAATTTTATTCTTTTCTCTTTGCCTCTAAAAGTAATTTATCATTTTTTTAACAAGTTAAAAATAATATCTTTACTTCTTCTTACATGCACACTAATATAGTGAATTTCATTCTCTACTCCTATTTCATCTTTGTTTTCACATGAATCTAAACATTTCAGGTTTGGGTTTAAAACTTACTACATTTCATTATTTATTTATTGTATATTAACCCACATAATTAATTACACGCATTTTGAGTAAATTATAGTTCACCTATGTTACACAACTAAATCACATTCACACAAACAAACATCTAAATAAATATAAAAAAATACCCATTAGGATTTCATCACCTAGTGGAGCACCTTACCCTATCTAGATATCCTACTTAGATTTCACCACCAAGGGGAGAACCCACTCTATTCTTTGGAAGAGTATAAACTTTAGATAGAAGGTACACTTTGGCTAGGTAGCTTGGCTTAGCTCTAGGTTTGTGAAGTGCAGAGAGCAAGCTCCTCTAACAAGCCACGTACTTGGTCTAACACAAATTTCCTCTTGAGCACTAAAACTAACTTGAATCTAGATCTAGATTGCTTTCTAGTACCTTCGATAACCAAATTCTCTTTTCATTATCTGATTAAGGGATAAAGTAACATGAGACTAAAAATTAATCTTTAGGACTTAATAGTTACAAGTTGTGTGTTCTTTTTCTACTTTTCTATTACCTTCTATATTTTTAATTTGGTGAGGACATTTTCCTACTGATTCATAAAATTAATACTAGTTATAATACTTAGTTTTTATAACCTATTATCTTAGCTTTTTTGAGTGTTCTTCCTTCTTACACAGACCTCTTGTATCCACTATTTTACCTAGTTTTAACTTCTAGTTTTCTAAAACATTGGATTTTCCATCTCCCAATATATCACAGTGACTGACATCGATATATTTTACCTACCAACATCAGTTAATCCATCGATGTTGGCAAAAATTTTCTATAGACATTGGTCAAGTGATCGACATCAACAATTGTGTAATTTTCATCTACTCAAAATAGCAAGCTAAAATAACCCACATACCTTCACTCGAACTTGGTTTTTCCTTATTTTATCACTAATACAGGGTAGTAAGACTATTTATACTTCTTCTTGCATGGTATTGACATGATTTAAAGCCAAAATTCTTGCCGATTATGCAAGCTAGAAACCACTTCCACTTTCCCTTCTCACTTCTAATTCTATCATAAAGCATACTTCAAATATAGAGCATACTCCCAGCCCCAACCAAATTCCCATTCTACCTAAGGGAGATTAATATTTTATTAAATTTCTTGATCATAATGTGGCAGCCCTTCATCATTACCTTGTTATGAGGTGAGCCCATAATTCTTTAGGTGACCCAGTCTATGGTATGCTAACCTCTCTTATGGAGTCAAATTTGGTTTCAATTGCCTCCACTATTTCCCCCATGGTTACCCAAACCACCACTTTGATGAGTAACCTATCTATAAATAATGTCCAAAGTTTAACATCACCAATTGGCCAATCCCACCTAAACCCTGGTGTGGCTTCCCTACTTTCACAAGCATAACCAGCTTAGTCAAGTCTTACCCCATTTCAAAATTTAGTGATACCTATTCCATCTACCCTCACACCTATAATTACCCAAGTGATGACTCACCCTTCATCTAGTCTAACCATACCAACAATTCAACCTGCAATAACTACAACCAACTAAAGCATAGTCTCTAACCCAATAAGACAAGCCCCTTTTCTTTCTGTACCCCAACCTATGACTCATTATCCTTATGTTACCCCAACACAACCTCAACATGCTATGTCATATGTTCCCTCTACTTCTTATTATGTTCCCTATAATTTAGGAGGGATCCACAAAATTAATCCCCCTCCAGGCCTCATTAAGATGTTGATGGACACAATGTCTAATCTAGAGACATCCATTTATGGTTCAAAGAATGTGTTATATTATGATCAGATATGTAATGAACCCATCCATCCTTTTATGCCTATTCAGCCTTATCCAAGGCAATGTGAACTCCCTAAATTTACTTGTTTATAGAGTAAAGAGGACCCATAATAACATTTACGAGCATTTATACATTCTTGTTATTTTATAGGGCACAATGATGCATTACTAATTCACACTTTCCCTATGTCTCTTCAAGGTTTTGCCTTGGATTGGTATATTTTTATACCTCAACACTCCTTTTTCTCATTTACCCAACTCACACAAATATTCCTAGACCATTTCTCTATTAACATTTATAAAAATGTTTCTATAACATACCTTTATTCTATTAGATAATTTTATGATGAGTATATTGTAGATTTTGTCACTCATTAGAGAAGCTTGATCAATCAACTCTCTTTCTCCTTACCACAACCTGAGCTTATTGAGATCTTTTCAAGGGCATGTGATAATCACATCTCATCCACACTCTAGGTACAAACTTTTTTCATATTTGAAGAGGCCTTTATAATGGCATAAAAACTTGAGGTTTGTACTATATATGAAGACAAAGTCAAGTTATGTAGTAAGAATCCCAACTCTAAATCAAATGACTCCTCTTCTAAAACTTCCCCTTCTAACCAAAATTCTAAAGGCTCTACCAACATAGTGGTCATTAAGTTAGCTTCTTTCACAACCATAAATCAATCAAATTCCTTAATTTCCCAAAATCTGTCAAAGTAATTCCAACAACAATATGAACAAAGATAATACACTCCCATTGGGGAGTCATATACATCCATCTTGGAGAAACTGTTACAACAAGGTGTCATAACCCTTCCTTAGATCAAACTTCCTATATGATTTAACCCATCTCATCCTATTCCAACTTGGTATAATGAAGATGATTTTTGAAGTTACCATCGAGTTAAAGGCCATAATTCTAATAACTATAAGACATTCAAGAACATTATTCAAGATATGATTGATAGGGTTGATCTCATCTTGGATAATCCTAATGCATCCCTTAAAGAAATCATGGATGTGTTTAAACACCCTTTTCCTAACCATTCACTGAATCAAAATATTGTTCAAACCATAACTAACTCAGGTGATCATAATATCCATACTATTAATATGGTCTTTCCTTTACCTCTAGTTCAACCTTCCCCTCAATAGGAGACACCCATTTTGTTGACTCTTCCCCCATATTTAGTGGAATTTTTTTTCCCATTATTCCTCCTCAAGTAGAAGAACCTATTTCACTTATTCCACTCCCTCTTGAGGAAGAGCCTCCTTTACCACTTCTTTTTCCACCTGAGGATCTTGTAATGCTAGTTCCTTTTTCATTAATATTACCTATCCTCTTACCACTTGAAGACCATACCCTACCCATTCCTTAACCACATGTTGAAGGGAACATCATTCCTACATTATACCCTCTTGAGGAACCTTCTTCACCTACTTATCCTCCACCTATAGAGAGTATTACCCCATCCACTCCACCTTTGCACTTAGAGAAGTTAGTATTATCTACTCCCATAATAGACGAGAGACCTATTATGCTTACTCAAATTATAACATTTTTACCCCTTATTTTACCTATGAAGGATCATACTTTACCTATGCCTCACCCACATGTTGAGGGAGCCATAATACCTATGATTTACCCTCTTAAGGAACCTTATTCACCTACCTCTCCCCTACCCATGGGAGACCATGTCTCTTCTCTCATCTCTGTCAAAGAGGACATCATTGTGGTTCTTTCTCATCTTTAGCCCACCATAGTAGAAACCAATAATTTCCCTCTTTCCCAAATACCTTAGCCTTATCAAGACACAACTGTAAGGCCTACACCAACTTCATCTAAAGCCTTCTCATGTTTGGATAAAAATCTAGAATTTCTTGACTCTATGAAGATAAATCTTATGGCATTTTGGGATCAGCTTAAAACTCCTTATCTAACACAATGAATGTCAACCTTTACTTCTATCCCTATCACTACCCTATACCCTAATGTCTTTGACAAATCTAGAGCTTATTCACTAAAATCATCTAAAGTTTAGCCATATATGTTGGAACCCTAACCCTCACATGAATCTATGACATTAAAATAGATCAAGCCCTTAGGCATATGCCCTATCTCTAATTTAACTCATCCATAGGTGAAATTAGATTTAACTCCTCAGCCATAATTTGGAGTTTCATGACCTAAATTACAAAAAAATATTAAGCCTCATAGATCTCATCAATCCCTTCTTTAACTATCAACTTTATCATCCATTTTGGGACCACACCCCTCTACTTTAGTTAGAATATTGTTGACCTAAGCAAAACAAAAGGTTAAGTTACCTCCACTCTTACCTTTATGATCTAGTAGGCCTTTCATATATAAAACTAATAAATTTATATAAAAACATGGAACTCCACCATCACCAAACAAAGCATCACGTAAAATTACCTTTTCAACACCGAAACAAAAGGTGTCCACTCTTACTAGCACAACAAGTGTGAGCCCAATTGTAGGCTCTCAGATCTTTTTTCTAAGTTAGTTGTTACAAACTTCCATAATAACTCTTCCTCCCATTAAGCCTTATATTCCTCTTGGAATTAATCCATCTTGGTTTAATGATACATAAGTGTGTTTATATCATTGTTCACCTTGACACAATACTGAGAGTTGTAAAGCCCTCATAATAGTCACTCAACAATACTTTGATGTTGACACTCTCTCCAATGATACTCCCATTAACCTTCCTATTATTCCACCTTTAGCATCCATAGTGCCTCTTACTATTCCACCTAAATTCAAACCCAAATATGTGGTTGTGACCTCTTTACCACCTCCTTCACCTACATTTCAAATCAACATAGTTAGTATGGCCACATGGTCACAAAACTAGAAAGATAAAGCTAAGGAAAAGGTCACTACTCCTTTGGATCATCCCTTCAATAAATACACTCATCTTCCTAATCCTAATATTTCCATCTTGGGCATTCTGAAAACAACATCTTTGGACATTATTCAAAACTCAATAGTGAAACAACT
Source organism: Torreya grandis (assembly GCA_037957365.1). Taxonomy (NCBI): domain Eukaryota; kingdom Viridiplantae; phylum Streptophyta; class Pinopsida; order Cupressales; family Taxaceae; genus Torreya; species Torreya grandis. Next base: position 2,160,076 of record JARHVA010002994.1, read on the forward strand.
TCACCAAAATCCTATGAATATATCTTTGTATGAGTTAATCCGTAATTCATCATAACACTATCAAGATTTTATTAGTGCCTTTTACGTGATTGAGGTACAATAGGATGATTTACAACCACTTGTAGCATTGGTTTGCTCCCTTAATTATATCTCCCTAATTTCCTTTAGTGATTCAAAATTTCCACTTCAACACCCTAAAGATCAGGATTTTGCCCTTTTTATTGCTGCTTATATTGATCAAACTCATGTCAAGAGAGTCATGATCAATGTGTGAAATAGTATTGATATTATTTCCATCCATGCCTACAAAATATCTAACCCTTCTCAATAATTTCATGTCTTAAACTGATGTGGTACTCTACTCCTTTAATGGTACTATAACTACTATAGTAGGCACTATTGTCTTACATATCTATGTAGGTCCCACACTATTCCCAAGCTCTGATATGTTCTGGAAGCATATTTACAATATATCATATTTCTTGGATGACCTTGGATATGTGCTATGGCATGTGTATCCTCAACTTTGCATTATTGTGTCAAGTTTGAACATGATAGACAAGTACATGTTATACTTGCTAACCCACCTCTATTTAAAACATTCAACATGAATTATAGTCCCAATTATTTTCTCATTACATTTAAAACATCATCTTCCCTACATGAGACTTATGAAGCTTCTGCAAGATCCACTGCCCTGGCTACACAAATACTAGCAACACAAATACCTGACAAGGGCCCGATGGAAGAGACTTTTCAATGTTTGTCACTTGGTGAATATCATTTGTTGACACTCACCATGTTATATACTCCACAAGAGTATGTAAGGATTCACATGCACCCAAATTATGATCCCCACATTAAGATGGTCATCCCTTATGACCCCCCTAACCTTCAAACTAATTTTACATATGGGGGAATTGATTAGGCTCCTACAATCAACAATCCATCTTCTTCACCACAACCATTTACCTATGACTTCTCTTTCTGAGAAACCATAGATTCAATCACACCTATCTCTATAGATGTGCCTATAAAGGATTTTGTTTTAGTCATTATGAACAAGGTGTCCATATGCCTATTTAATATTCCACTAGCTGAACTATTAAAAATGCCAAAAGTAGGCATGGGTGGGATATGGTAAACCAACTAAACTCATTAAAACTTCCCATGTATAGATTATTGAAGAACCAAACTCTCCTTATCCTCCTTCTCCACCATCACCTATAGAATCAGAGGTATCTATACCTCCTAATTTTTTTTCAATAAATGCCATCTATTTTGTGCATCTCACCTATCATCAAGGTAAGGAAACAAGGTCTCTTCCTCTCATTCATCTTGAAATAACTGATGAAGACTCATCCACTATCAACACTATCCAATGTCAAGATACTAACATAATTTTCACATATATGGGTGCAGATGATTCCTATATCCAATTGTCCCTCCCATCTAAAACATAAGGTATGTTAAATGAAACAACCATTGACATCAACTTGTCATCTCATGATAACCCTCACATCCTTAAGATTATCCAATCTTTAGATTCCTTTTAGTAAGATCATTATGCCACATTTCTTGATAACCATATAAAATAATTCACTTGGTATTATAATGATATGCCTTTTATTGACCCCTTTATCATCACTCATAACATTTTCACCAATCAAGATGCTAAACCTATTAAGTAAAGGCTTCGCAAGATGCATCCTCATATTACTATCCTTGTCAAAGAAGATATCCAATTCGTCCTTTCTATTAACTTTATCCAACCTATCAAATACCCATAATGGATTTCCAATATCATTCCTATCATAAAAGTGACTAGGGAAATCTATATTTTTATTGACTATCATGCCTTAAACCTTGCTTACCTAAAAGACAACCTCCCATTGCCAAGCATCAACCAACTTCTTGATATAGAAAATAGCCATGAAATGTTATCACTTATGGATGGGTTCTCTGGATATAATCAAATCTTGGTCACTCTTGAGGATAAATAGAAGACAACCTTCATTACCCCATGGGGGACTTTTTACTATTAGGTTATGCCTTTTAGTTTGAAGAATGTTGGTGCCACTTATCAATGCACCATGAATTACATTTTCCATGATATCCTACATAAAATTATGGAAGATTACATGGATGACATACTCATCAAGTCTAAACTTCACCAATATCACTTTACAATTCTCAAAATTATATTTTCTCATCTTCCCCAATATAACATTCGATTGAACCCAAATAAATATGTCTTTAGAGTTCTTTCTAGTAAAATTTTAGGTTTAATAATTTCTCTATGTGGTATCAAGGTTGATCCTTCTAAGGTTAGACCAATCCTAGAGATGCCTACACCTACTGACATCAAATAAATCTATAGCTTTCAAGGAAAAATTTAGTCAATTCATCACTTCATTTCTTAGTTATCTGATCATTGCTATCCTTTTCACCATCTCCTAAAAACTGAGGTCTCCTTCTATTGGAATATATATTGTCAATAAGCTTTTGATGCACTTGAACAATATCTCCTTTCCCCACCAGTTCTTATTCCACCTAAGGAAAATCAGCCTTTCTACCTATACATCTCTATAATAGACCAATCTCTAGGTGCTATGATTACACATTGAGATGACCAACATTAAGAGCAGGTGGTTTATTACATAAGCCACATATTTATTGATTATGAGACTCAATATACCCATACCAAAAAACATTGATTTGCATTGGTCTTTTCTACCTCTAAGCTTCTCCATTATCTCCTAAATCATGAAACCTATGTGTTCACCCATACTGATCCCATCAAATGCATGTATTCCAAGCCATATCACAACCAGTGTGTATCTCAGTAGCTCATGATTCTTTCCAAATTTGACTTAAAATTTATTCAACAAAAGTCTATTAAGGGGCAAACAATCACTGACCAATTAACTAATACCCCTCTACCTAAAAGTCAACCTTTAAACCTTGAATTCCCTGACAAATCCATCATAATACTCTCCACTGATGACATCTCCTATCAAATGATGATGTTCTTTGATTTATCTAAGTGTCAATATGGTGGGGCTGCGGGGATCATTCTTATTGCTATAGATAGAGAGCCTATGCCTTTATCATTTAAATAGGATTTTTAATGCACTAACAATATGGTACAATATGAGGCTTTGATTTTAATACTTCAAACAACACTCTTCTTAGGTATCAAATCCATAACCATTTTTGGTGATTCTCAACTAGTGGCTAATGATGTTAATGGTTCCTACCTATATAGAAACAAAATTCTGCATTGGTATAAGCATCATGTTGATATGTTATTGGGATCATTTGACTCTTATCTCTTAAAAATTATTCCCTGAACTACAAAAAAAAAAATTGACACGATGGATTGACTTGATTCACACATAACCCTCTTCATACTCTTCCACAAGAATCTATGTCATCGTGCATCACTTAACATTACCCTCCTATGTATCAACTAACATCCTGTTTGTCAAAAATGTAACAACCAACCCACATGACTTATGGTACAAAAAACTCATGGATTATCTTTCCTTCTCTATTACCCCTTCTGATCTCTCCAATAATGAGGATTTGTCTTCATAAAATGTGCTAGTCATTACACTATACTAGGGGGACTTCTCTACAAGCGAGGTTTTGATGGTCTTTTCCTTAAATGCCTCACTATTACTAAGACTCCCTTCACCATTAAAGAAGTCCATGATGGGATTTTTGGTGGGTATTTCAATGGTCACGTAGTTGCCAAGCGTATCCTTTAACTTGGCTACTATTAGCCCACATTTCATCAAAACTATGTTGATTGCATTTAGCATTATATCAAGTGTCAACAACATGCTAACCTCCTTCATGTTACAAGTCATGCATTATAATTCACTAAAGACTTTTTTCCCTTCTACCAATGGGGATTAGATATAATAAAGAGATTAACCATTATTCATCCCTCCATCATCATTCAATCATTACTGCCACTAAATACTTCATTATTCATGTCTAAATTCTTAATATCTCTGAATCTACAAAAACTCCTTAATGGCCCTCTCATAATATGCAATCTCATCTAGGGTGGTCATATATCTCACCAGAGATATAGTCTATGTCATTCCCATAGCACCTGATGATGGCCCAACTTGTACTAGTCCCTATGGTGGTGGTGGAGGAGGAGTAGCCTGACCTTCTACTCTCAAATTATCCCTCTCTATTGTCACTATAGTCACCTAAGCTTGTAAGACTACAACCTGGCCCTGTAGTAATACAACTTGGCCATATATTACCCCAATTTAGTCCTATAATGTCACCACCTACCCCTATAAGGATAAGACCTATGCCTATGCTATATCTCTAGCTTTCAATGATGCATCTCATGCCTATACCATTGTATCCCTCTCTCTCACCAACCCTTGTAAATATGGTGGTGGCCTCCTAACCTCCACCATAGGATGTAAATCTACCCACCAAGCTATATATGCTATTATGTACACTAGATATCCAACACCTAGCTCTATTAGTATCTCCTCAAAATTTGGTCCATCTATCTCCTATGACAATGGTAGGGGTGCCTCTATGTCATCCCTCTTATATCAAGGGAAGGTAGGTGGTATATCTTATATTAGACCAGACTACCTCATGACCTATGTCATAGGTACCATCTGCAACTCACTAGATCATCTCCCCTTTACCCATAGTGAGATCTAAAAAATAATAAGCTATTGTGAATGTCCTCTAAAAATTAGGTATGTTAGGTAAGGTCTCCACAAATATCCACAAGGATCAAACTGTCAATCATGTGCCTATAATAGGCAATATCATGAACTACACCATCCACTCAGGTTTATGCCATGCCCTCTCTCTACCATCTAAAACCAACCTTGAAGCTGGATAGAATCATGGTAGGTAACCCTAATGGTCATGTCACCACCATGTGTTTGTATGTCGAATAGTGTACTAGATGGACAACACACAAACTATATCACTGTCATAGTCTCAAACCCCACAACTCTTTGTATAACTACACTAAAAATACTAGACCCTAGGCAAAAATAATCTAGTACTCAACCATATATGTAAGTACACCTATCAAAACAATTAGAAATGTATCACCATCTACATCTAGTAATGCATACACCATGATCCTGATCATCATCAAGATGCTCAGTCGATGTTGTTCCTCATCAACCATATATAGTGCCTTATAAGTAAATCTCATAGAATGATAAGTCACCTCACTAACATGCTCACCATACAATGCCACCATGTGGATATCATGTTCCTCTCTTGATCATATGAAGAGCTCCTCACCTTGGAGTGGTAGTTTCAAAGTTCTATAAACATCCTTTTGAGTCACTCTCAACTCTCTAGTCAGCAAATTTAAGGTGTTGGTAGTGTGATCCCACCTCTCAATCAACGCTATCGTAAGGGACACATCTTGGGTGACTTGACAATACCATCACACTCCTCCTAACCCCATAACATCCATGTGTTCCCACTCATCTAGAGTGACATGCCTCTTTAAACGTGTCAAAAGCCTTGATAGATGATCTTGTAATGTCAACTCTATCCTCACCTAAATACATACACACACAACTCAATTCACATACTTTCTAATATAGCCTATTATTGCCATTTTCCCTTATTTTTAGTAGAAATACATTGGTTTGAGGCCTTAAACTAGGATATATAGGTAGCACTCAGTCAATATAGGGTCTTTTGAGGTTAGCTCAACCATATACACACCTAACTAACTACCCTACTTATTTCTATCTACCCCAAGATTCACTACCTCTCTCTCTACCCTAGGTTTTACTACCTATTTTCTCTCTCCACACTAGCCTACCTTACTATCAAAACTCTAGGCCTCATGGCCTATATCCCTAACACTCAATATTATGCCCTATCTTTTAAGCCCTAGTCGTCTTGACGTATCTCAACCTACCTTCTACCCATTTCCCATAACACACCTTTTAATTATAGCTTAGATATTTTTCCTAGACTCTAGGAGAACTACATTGGCTTGAGGCCCTAAACCAGGCTATGTAGGAAGCACTCAATTGACACATAGTCTTCTGAGGCTAGCTTAACTATTAGGTTAGATGGCTACTTCCACTACGGATCCAATTTTACCCTTTTTCCTATTTTTTTAGTTATTCACAATCATCAACGTCACCATTAATGATGACATCAATGCTTTATAATCCTAAGTGTGGCTTGACATCGATAGATACCTACTGATCTTGATGTTGTGTTGACAAACATTGGTGGACCTCACTGATGTTGATGACTAGTTCAGCCTTAGGGCTAAATGACCCAAACCCAAAATTACAAATTTAACTTAAAAACCTACCACAAAACCCCCTTAACTTCTAAAACTACCCTACCCTAAAATTAGCCTAAAAATAACAAATACCCAAATTAAATTTCAAAATAACTAGTAGAGACTCTTACCTCATCTCTTTGTCTCCTCTTAGTTAGTACATATAGCTCTTGTGGTGGTGTGCCTCCCACTAGGTCCCCTCCTTGCTCTACCATCTCAATCTCTCTCATAGCTCTATTTTTCTCCAATCATAAGTTATAAATGAGTTTGGTTAGCTTCCGAATCCCCTTTTGTTGATTTTGGTTAGCCATCGACATGGACATGCTTGACATAATTCATTGACATTGGTGCTTATGCCTACTAATATTGGCAATTTTGTCATAATATGCCAACATCAACACTATTTATTATTGATATCAATAATGTCACTGATGTCAATATCATTGCAATAATGTCCCCCCAAAGAAACCTTAACTTTTAAAACTTTATCCATACTTTGTGGCAATTTGGAGATCACATATATCTCCCCAACTATGAAAAATTACATTGGAGATCACTAAAATCTTCACCCATGATGAATTTTCTTGGATATCATGCATATCTCCTTGCTCATTGACCCTTTTACACCAACCTTGCATTGCTTGTCTTGACCACCTATGTTATTCGGCTATAGTTGGTTATTTTGCACATGCATATATATTAGGTATTTTGGATGGAAACCAAATTTTTCATATCACCTTCACCCCTTTTTGTGTTTTCTAGGGGCAATTCCTACCTTGGATACCTAGGACACATCGACCATTTGAGCTACAACTTTGATTATTTTGACCTATTAACTATCACTTGCAAGCTATAAATTGGTTATTTATATCCAATTCCTCCTAATAATTTCCTATTCTTGAGTTTATCAACTATATCTCATTATAATATATGCATACTAAGAAATACTCAATTCTCCACAACTCACCCAATTACATTTTTATCAGAACCTTTACCCATTTTTAGTTTCTCCTCCATTAATTCCTATTTTGAAGGGTGATACCTCATCCAATACTTGGAGCATCTAACTCCTATTTTTCTCTTGTAAATTTTTCATTAAAAATTACAAGACAAAAATGGTAAAAGGTAAACACCAAAATTATGTCACACACATGTGTGTAATTCCTTGTGTCAAAACCCTTTTTAGCCCATTTTTCAATAATAACAATTAGCCTCCCTAACCCATACTTTTAACCCTCACACATTTAATTAATTTAAAATACATAATTAAGTTAATTTAAAACCCATTTTAAAACCTTACATATCCACCTTACCCTATGACTAATTCTCACCTGATGAGTCACATCAAGACCTGGTCCCCTCATCTGAACTACCCAAGACTTATTCTCACTTCTAAACTAAATTCCTAATCAACTACCTCCTTCTTAACCTCTTATTTTTACCATTTTTTAATGGGTTCCATGCTTTCCATGAGTATAAATATAAAAAAATCCAAAAATATTAAGCTTTACCAATTTTAGGGCCACCGACTTCAGTGAATCCATGGTTGCCATCTTCAGGATCACCAACATTGATGATATAAGCCAAACTCCAACCTAAAGTTTAGGTTAGTAGAAATCAAGAAAAATCATTGTTACTTACATTAAATCTCTAGGCATTCAATTTTCACCATCTTGGATTATTTTTATCTTGCATAAATCAATTATGATCAAGAACTGAACTCTTTAGGACCAACAACACCTACTTGATCTCTCTATTCAAGCATTCAGGTTCAAACTACTTGATAGGGACCATCAATCTGGAACTTATCATTAGGTGACAACTATATATAAGTAATTAACTTATTCTATATGTTTCATAAGTATTTAATTTACTATCACTTCATATTTACTATTCATTGCTTTATACATGCCTGATCGAAACCCTGTTAGGGAGTTATAATGTTTTTTTGATTGTTTCCCCTTTGACTTGACACACCAAACCTCTGACCAGATCTATCTAAACCATACTCTCTCTCTCTATCATAAATCCACTAGTCTCTTAGACATAATAAAAACCATTTCTTAGACCTAAAAAAACCTTCTACAAGCTTCTAGATAATTATTCCCCACCGACCTCTGTAGCCTAATCAACATCAGTCACATTCACCACCAACCTCAACAATATAACTGATATTAGTCACTCCCCTACCAATTTCGATGACTATGGATTCCCTAACCTCTTCAAAACTACTAAAACAACTTCTAAAATACAAAAAAAAATACCACCTTAACCCTGTCACTCTTTGCTACAATCAGGTTGCAAATAATGGTAATATTATCTCTCCTTCATTCTCTCTTAACCTCTCTCTTAGTTATTGATTACTCTTTTATCTCTCAAAAGTGGACTGCCATCTCTAAGGAAGTTTTATACTTCATGGAACAAGTGCATATATTAATAACCCACTCATTTATCTACTAACAAAAAGCTTGTGATAGTGCTTTCTTACTTTCAGGTAGTCCTCCCCAGCCAAAGAGGAGTGCTCAATATGTTTGAATATGGCACACAAACCAATCTAGGTTCATTCTAATCACTTATCCCTATCATTATTTTATGTTTTATTTTAGACTTGAAATAGACAAAATTATTGAATTAGGTGGTTATTTTTTATCATCCATCATTGGGTATTGATTGGAAATGATCTTATAGGAATTGACACTAGTAAACAGGAACTAGCATTAGTATCCATGTTTTCAAAAAAAACACAAACCCAAGAGCATGTTTTCCAAAGTTACTTGTCTGAAAGCAAAAAGTGATTCAAATATGAATAAGTTTATCTAATTTCTTATGTATGATCAATATGGAAAGTGATCAATTTTATCTTAATTAAGTTTTTTAACCTCCTTTTGGTGCTTAAAAAGAACTAGGAACTTTCCTTTGGTTCTTTAAAAGTAAAATTGCATGTTTATGTCAAATGTTTTATGATTATTTATCAAAAGTTTTTACAAATTAAGGCTAAGGGGAAAAATAACATCACCAAACACTTAAATTTGGTGCTTAGAACCAAAATCACTTCAATGTTTTAATCTTTTCAAAATAGTTTTGTTTTGTATAAGTCATCTATCACTTATTTTGTTATAATTGTTTGAGCAAACAGGAATTTTCATGTGTATGCACTCCCCCCATCTCCTATAGGGAACTCATGTGATCAAAAGTACCATTTTAATCAAAAATTGTGCCTTTATCCAATCTATTAAAATTAATTTGTCTAGGTTGTCCCCAAAACCCACATTGTTTGATTGATCTAAAAATAAACTATAAAACCTTTTCACATAGATTTTTATTTCATGTATTTTGGCTTATGAGGGGGACTTCATTATCTCCCACAAGTTTTATAGGGAAGCTTTTACCTAGGGCTTCATTTCTTGGCATCATATTTAACCCCTCTCCATGGGGGGTATATAAATTGGGATCACCTCACTAGGATGGTGGTTTGAGTGGTTAGCCCATCTTCGCTAGTTGTAAGCTAGCGTAGAATGTATGATAATTTAGGACATCACACTACACTAAGCAAGTGATGGATGTAGTGGTTGTGAAAAGGATAAGACCTTTTCAAAACAAGCCATTTTATGTGGATCCAATTGACATGTTTCAACTCTTATGTGCAAACATGAAAGATGGTACAAATGGGGTCAATCTAGATGGTTGCAAACTTGTAAGTTTTAGTCAACCCCACATTGCCATACATTGATAAGATCTAGGAAAATTACTTAGCTACATTTTTATTTTAGTCTTATCTTAATTAGTTCTTGATTTAAGTCAAAACATGATTGTAAATAAACATCAATAACCAAGCACATTGTCCACAATTTTTGGAACAATGAAGCATTACATTGTCCAAGTAAAATTCAATCTTCTCCTTGTTCAAATTTGTCATCTTAAGCATTGTGTCATATCAGCTAATTAGTGTAGTTATGATACCCATTGGAGTCTATAACACTTGTCAAATTTTATTAAGTCCTTCATTGACAGTTCAAATTTGAAATTACACTTTTCTATGTTCATAAGGTTGATACGTTAAATTGAGTTCACCATTTACACTTGAGCTGAGGGATTTTGGGTTCAATTTCTAATTTAGATTGAAGGCCATTTATAGACTCATTATCATTATCATCATTGGTGGACTTAAGTCATCTTATGTATCATTCACATTTTGAGTCCTATAACATATTTTATATGTCCATTCCTATTACCATGTGGTGGTGTTGTGTTACACATTTGGTTCTAGCTTTATACTTAGGTTGTGTTGCATGTTTACACATCGTGAGTTTCTTGGTTTGAATTGTCTCCTTCCTAATATAAAGGGATTTATTCTAGTTTTATAGTATCAACTCATTTAATTTGAACTAATTTTTATGGTATTGATGTATCTCAAGACTCTATGTTTTAGTTTACTAGTGATACTCTAGGCTTTTGAGTTATCATACCCTCTTCTAATTGATATGATTTCATGTTTACCCAAGGTTAAGTAATTTCATGAAAATCATTATTGTAATTTTGTGTGGTTCCATGCCACCCTAATTTTATAGTCTCTTTCGTACCTTAGTAATTTGTTTGGAAACAAGATCAAAATCCATACCTTGTTTAAAAAAATTTCAAAACATTTCCAAATCTAGTCAAATGTATAGATCAACACTTTCTAGAGATGACTCAAAGGTTCACTCATAGTGGGGCCTTTTATGTCCCTAGATATGAGAATGAACATTTTTATAATGGTCAAGATAATTATGTTGTCTTTGAGGACATTTGTTACACTATAGGGTCTGAGGAAGATTATATTGAATATCAAAAAAACCAATACAAATCACTCCTTAGATTAATATTATTTGGTATTAGACTACCCTCAGATTTTCCTATGGAGTAATTACACACCTTAGTTAGGGAAGGATAGAAATAACAAGGGCTTGTTTTCACAAACATACCTTCTCCCTATAATAAAGGTAAGGAAATAGTTATAGAGTTAAAACCAAATGATCAGATCTTGTTAACAAGATTAAGAAAATAAGTCAATGGTATACCAATTAGCTTATCATAGATTTAACTAAGTCTCAAATTACTACTTTAATTCATAATAATGCTTCTAATAAATAAGGAAATGTGACTAAACCTATGTAAAAAAACATTGGTTTAGAACATAAAATGATTGATAAAGGAGTCTAAAATGAACAAAGCAAGACATAAGAGGTTGTGTTAAATTTTTTACTAGACATGGAAGACACATTATTTAATAATCAAAAACCTCTTGTCACTTTACAAACATAGAGACCCAAAAATTTGGTTCAAATTAAGAATATCCTCTGAGACAATTTAGCTAGTTCATCAAAACCAACATGTATAATGGTTAATAGACAAATAACTCCCTAAAATAAACAAAACATGGTTAATTTGATGCAACATATTCCTAAATATTAACTGCTTGCCTAATCGACTCAAGGATCAAACTAAAACCAAGTCAATAATAATGGGTATACATCCCTATGAAATCCACACAAAATTAGGGGCACATACCACCCCAATAGCAACAATAGGGGCACATACCTCCGGAACATCAACAATATGGGTACATACCACCCCAACACCAATAGTAGGGGCACATACCATCCCAAAATAAACAGCAAGGGCACATACCACCTCCAAAAAAACAAAAAGGTACATACCACCCTAGCATTAGTTGTAGGGGGAATTCCACCCCAACAAAATTATGTTCCACCCATAAATACACCAAATATGAAAGAGTGGAAATCCATGAAAGAGATTTTTTCATGTTTGGAGACTAGAAACATGATTAAAAAGTAAAAAATTGATGATATATGTCCATATCCATTTTATTTATCTATTTTCCAAGTCGCCTTCTTACCTAGTTTCAAGGCACCCAAATTTGATAAATACAAAGAAAAGGGTGACCCACGTGAACACATTCAAGCATTTTTTGTATTATGCTAAGAGGTAGATTACAATAGTATGTTGTTATTTTGATTTTTTTATGAATTTTAGTGGGACAATATTTATATTGGCTACTCAAGTCACCCAAGGGATCAATTTTAGATTAGAATTACTTATCTCAAAATTTCATCAACCATTTATTGGACAACATCAAACATGAATTGACCATTATTTACTTGTGAAAAGCCAAAAAATGTGATGGAGAAAGATTTTTAGCATAAATATAGAGATGGAGAACATTAGAAGGTATATTTCAACATAAATTGTGAGACAAATAGTTGGTAGACATGTTCTCACAAAATATACACCTTAATTTGGTACACATTCTAAGATTTTCATGTGCAAACACTTTTGAAGAGATCATAGACAAGGGTGTATAAATTGAGAATGAACTAATTTCAATAAGCCTTGTCAAGATTTTTGTGTAGGGTCAAACATCAAATCAGACCTCATCTTGTAATCAAATAAATGTGTAAGAGAAACTTAAGGGTTTAAACAAGAACAAGAACATGGTTAGACATCGTGTGACTGAGACAAGACATGTACAAATGGTATAAGCTCCATTAGTCGAAGATGTACAAATGGATCCACCTAATCTGCCACCCAATTTTCAAAGATAACCTCCATGGAGGAAATTTCACAATCAATATATAGTCTTTAATAAATTAGGAGAACCTATTAAAATAGTATTTCAAAATCTCATAGTAGCTAACCTCTAATTATATGGTAGGTGCCAAGGCCATTTCCTCAATTCAACCAAAATTGGATTGGTATAAGGACAATGAATAGTGTAATTTATATCATGTTGTACAGGGTGAAATTTGGTGCATCCAATTTTGGAACCTCATTGAAGATCTAATTTGGAGTGCTAAATTTGAGATCAAATCAGTCCCACAAGGCACTAATCAGGATATGAGAATATACCAAGATCTATTCCATCAACATAATTAAACACCACCAAGGAAAAATAAATATAATCAAGGAAATAATCAGACGTAGAATCAAAATCAAAATTAGGGTCAAAATCATAATCAACATTATCTTAATTAGGATCATAATACCCATGTTAACAACTTGGGTTATAATTATATACCTTATGATTATAACAACACCATGGGATGCATTTTTGTAACCCATATTTACACTATTACTATCAAATCCTACGAACCATCTCATGATCCTTATAGTACAAAACCCATTATTATAAGTCCAACACCCTCTCCCCCTAGTAATACCACATCAAATTTGTGTAATTTTATTATGACTACATTTTCATGGGTTATTATTTTTAGACAATACCCTCCTTATAATTAAAATGGTTATTCATAAACTCAAAATTGAAGTAATGTAAATAAACACCCATGAGTCACCCTCCAAGGCCCTTCACCTTCATCTTTTGATTATACTAGTTCCTTGCCACCTCTAGGTTGTGCAGTCATAACAAGATGCTCATGAGTTACTCTACAAAAACCTTTTACCTCTTATTCCATAGAACCTAGTGTGAACATTGTTCCTTTAGTTATAAAGCCTAATAATATGCTAAAAAAGGCCAAGCCATCTCATCCTAATGTTGAAAAGCCTTATAGTCCATCAAACCAACTAACCAAAACCCATGTGTAACTTTCCATTTTGGATATCTTGTGTACATCTAAAGTCTATGGAACTATTTGTAATAACCTTTTACAAGAATCATCTATTTGTAAATATATACATAATAAATAGTTCCAAACACTAGTTTGACATTTTTATTCATTTCATCATCTCATATTTGATCAAAAAGACATATCCACCATAGGTCTGAGCCATAACAACCCATTGTATATTGAGTTAATTATTAAAAACCATAAGATCAAGTAGTTTCTTATAGATAATTGTTTGAGTTTGAATACAATGTCCCTCATAATGATACAATGATTGGGATACACTATAAAGGAGATCTAGCCAAACATGATCACAATAAAGGATTACAACAACACTAAGAGGGAGTTTTCTAGTACTATTTGGTTACCAATCATTATTAGGTCTATTTCCTACCACACATTGTTTCATATTGTATACATTGAGATTAATTATAACATACTTCTTGTTCATCCTTTAATCCATGAAGTACAAGTTGTTTCATCCACCGTGTACTAGTTATTGAAGATTCCCCATGATGCGATCGAGGTTACTGTTCCAATTGATCAACAACCTTCTCAATATTAGAAACATATTGAGGCTAAGTATCACATTTATAACTATTGTCCTAGTTATGAATTCATTTCAAATAAGAACAAGGAGATAGTTTCACATCCCTCTCCATAAAATTATATCAATCTTAGTGAACTTGTGTCCACTTTAGCTGATCCATTTCTTGTAACCCTTGAAAAACAAGTTATTATTAAAGATGTGGGAATTCATACATACTATCTAAAGGATTCCTTCCATGTTTTAAAAATTTCAAATTATCCAAAAACATTTTGTAAACCCAAAGCATCCAAGATCCCAAATAGACCCACTTTGATTTGGAAATTAAAGAAAGAACAATAGAAACCCCTATGGTATTTATACCTACTATTTCACCAAAGAAGGATCAAGAGGATTTTATAGGAGACTAATTATATTATGAATTAATTATTATTTACTTTAAAAATCCAAAGTATCTTATCGCTAATTAGATCATGGAACATATTGAGTATACAAGAAGTAGCCTTGGCCCATAAGCCTAAGGAATTTTGAAACCATTATCTATTGGAGTACCTATTCTAAATCATTGTCTTAGATTTATACTACTTGGGGGTGACCTCATGATTTTTGATAGTGATTCTTCCAAATTGACTATATATGAGAGTCATGGTAGTGATTTAGTATCCCATTATAGCCTTTTATATGAGCTCATTGACTTATATTTATTTGATGAAAACACTATCATGACCATAACACATGTTTATCCCATTAAAGATTGTCATCTTAAAGCAATAAATTGTTCCACTATTGGAGCTTCCGTTACTAGAGCATAACCTAATTATTCTCTAGGCCTTTTTCATCCTAAACTCATTTATTTAGACAACCAAAATTTGGTTATATGCTTTTATGAGTTTTATAATGAAGAATGAATTTTAGAATACATAGGCCTAAGAGATGGAATACCCATTTGTGATCACAAACAAGGCTTTGATTTTTAATTGGATCCTTATACCTACTTTGGAGAGTAGGAAAAATTTATTGGTCAAAATAAATATAAAACATTGATATCTTTGGGTGAAAACCTCTTTGAGGAACTCATTAATCAAGGAAAAAGTAAAGAAAGACAAACCCTTAAGTGAAAACCTATTTCAGGTACTCTTAGGTGGGAAAGTTTTCTCATCCCCTCAAGAAGTAGAAACTCCATGAAGTTCTAGATCCATATCTAGTACCAAAATCTCTTCAAAACAACAACAAATTTATGAGCATCTCACTCTTGAGTTTCAAAAGGTTTTTGCTACTTGGTCATTACCTAAGATGGTAGATTTTGATTCATCACACTATCTAGAGCTCTAGGAGGAAAAAAAATTATAGTAGAAGAAGATGATCAAGATCACACCTTTCCTACTATTATTTAAGATGAATTCACACTTATTATAGTTAACATATTTTAATTCAACTTGGGAGCATATGATGATCTTAAAATTATTTATCTTAGAGCTTCCCTTCCTAAAGTAGAACGTGAACATATTATATCCATTTTGATGGATTTCAAAGATTTGTTTACATGGGTATACTTAGATATGCTAGTATTGGAACCACACTTGGTATTTCACAACCTTATTATTCATCCAAATGCCAAATGAGTTAAGTAAAAATTAAGAAAGATGCATCTACACATTGTTGTCTTAGTAAAAATTGAGTTAGAGAAACTATTAAGAGTAGGCTTCATCAGACCATTAGACTATTCTGGATGGACATCTAACATATTTTTAGTCACCAAGAAGCCACATGGCATACATCTTTATACAAAATTTAGAGATGTCAAAAAAGCATGCCCAAAAAGTGATTTTTCTCTATCCAACATTGACATGATCATCAATTCTACTGTTGGGTACAATATGCTATCCCTCATGGATGAGTTTTATAGATACAATCAGATCAAGATAATTTAAGAAGATCAACACAGGACTACACTCACCACTTTATGGGGAACATTATATTACCAAGTCATGTGATTTGGATTAAATAATGTTGGAACCACATATTAGCATGCCATGACTATCATATTCTATGACATGATGTATGATGTTATTGAGGACTATGTTGATGACATACTAGAAAAATAATGAACACATGCTAGACAACCTAATGTTTTATGAAGAATCATTGAGAGGCTTCATGAATATAAAGTCCACATGAATCCTAAGAAGTGTGTCTTTGGAGTGACTTCATATAAATTTAGATGTTTTATTATATCACAAAGAAGGATCAAAGTTGACTCTACTTAGGTCAAGGTCATTGTTGAAATGCCTCCACCTTCAAATCTTAAACAAATCTAAAGCCTACAAGGAATCATTTAATCTATCCATAGGTTCATTTCTCAACTAGATGATAAGTTCCACCCATTTACCCATCTCCTAATGAAAGGGGTTATATTTAAATGGGATGAAGACTAGAATTTATCATTTGTGAAGCTTAAAACATATTTGGCCAACTTACCAGTTTTGAGACTACCAATACCTAGACAACCATTCCTACTTTACATTTAGCAATTTAGAATTCACTTGGGACACTTTTGGAACAACATGATGATCAAGGTAAGGAACATATAATCTATTATTTGAGCCACACACTAGTGGCTTATGAACACACTTATAGACCTATTAACAAGGCATGTTTAACTATGGTGTTTACCTCCCAAAAGATACAATGTTATATGTTGAACAATAAAACAATTATTTTTTCCAAGGTGGATCATCTCAAGTTTTTACTATCTAAGGTATCTCTCATAAAATGTATGGTTAAATGGGTCATGATCTTAAGTAAATTTGATGTTGAGTATTAGAATTAAAAATCTATTAAGGGAAAAGTTATTACTGATCAACTTATACAAGCCCCTATTAGATACACTCAACCACTCAGATTTGACTTTCTTGATGATTCAATAGTGATAGTGGAATAAGTTCATCATGAACCTAATAAATGGAGGATTTATTTTGATAATTTCTTCACTTCTCATGCATCTACAGCTGGAATATTTTTAATTAAATTTCAAGGGTATTTTATTCCCAAAGTTTTTTGCATTAAGTTTCATTTTACCAATAATATGACCAAGTATGAGGCACTTATTTTTTGACTACAACTTGTTATTTAGTGGGATATTTAGCACTTGATTGCTTATTATGATTCCTAATTGATCATTAATCAGACCACTGATCAGTAACTATTAAGAATAAAATATATTGAGAGGGAGGGGTGAATTAGTATATTATATATATTTTACTTAATCTGATTTCTTTTCTATAACCACTTAATCACACATTCAAGATATGAAATAAAATTAAAATAATAATATGCACCACACAAGAGACAGAGAGACACCAAATTTTAACATGGAAACCTAAAGTGGGAAAAACCACAAAGAACAATTTCAAGTATATGAATGAGAACCAAATCAAATTACAAAGATCATAAAGACCAACTTGTAGGAGTACCAACCCCCTTGCCGAGCACCAACACAATAATTATTTTTGAGCACCAACCCATAGGAGCACCAACCCATCTTATTTATTAAACACAACTATTTGTCAATGCTGGTTACTCAACAAATGATATAAATCTAAAATATCTCCTCTTTGTTTCTCTTAGAAAATAAATACAAATGATGCACTCTCTTGCATATAATAAATGGCTTCTCAATCCTTTATTTATATCTTTACTAATGAACTTTGGCATTCAACTTTTATGACCCTTCAATCCTCATAGAAAATGGTGCCAAACTTACATGACTCTTCATATCCTTGCATTTGAAAAGTCATATGGTGACCCTTCATAAGCAAATGCATCCTTTCCTCTTTTTTATTTATCATGGTGACTTCTCATATTCCTCAAAGTGTCCTTTCATGGAAAAATGTGCCATACCCTCTTTTGTCTTCACATAGTGACTCTCGACATTCCTTGAAATGACTCTTCATTAGAAAATGCATCCCATTCCTCTTTTTTCTTTACCTCATGACTCTTTGACTTCTCTATGGTCCCTCTTTTGACTTATATGCAACCATAAATATATTCATTAATATTAAATAAATATTAACACACATTAGCCAAGATATGAATATTAAATATACCATTAAATGCATAGGGGCCTTTATCACCAATAATGTTAGACATTTGACATCAATGACAATATCTCCAATAGAAACAAACTAGATATGATAACATTATTACTTGTAAGCAAACCATGGATTATCTCAAGGTTAATTTTAGATCTCTATAGTTTAAAAAATTACTAAGGGCCAGTAACCAATCTATTGATGCAATAGCAATGATTGGGTCAATGATATAAATTGATGGTAGAACTAAAAATATCAGTTTAT
The DNA here is from genome assembly GCA_037957365.1 of Torreya grandis. Classification (NCBI taxonomy): domain Eukaryota; kingdom Viridiplantae; phylum Streptophyta; class Pinopsida; order Cupressales; family Taxaceae; genus Torreya; species Torreya grandis. The sequence continues at coordinate 2,178,922 of JARHVA010002994.1, forward strand.
AATTGAGAATGTTATTTGGCTTGCACATAAAATCCCAAATTTAGAGAGTATATACACCATTTATGGTCCAAATCTCCACCTAAACGACCTTGGTATCAATCCTTTTACAATTACTTCTATCATCTTATTTTTCCACTTGACCTATCTAATAATTAGTAGAAGTTATTCCATCACTACTTAGCCCATTATACCCTCAAAAATATGCTTTATCACAAAGGCTATGATGGAATGATACTTCATTTTATATCTTTGGGAGAATCCAAGTTAGTGTTAGAGGAGGTTCATGAAGGAATGTGTGGGGCCCACATGAATGGTGTATTTTTACCAACAAGCTCCTTATAATAGGCTATTATTAGCCAAAGATAGATAATAATGCTTTTAATAATATGATTAGGTGTGTTCCCTATCAACAACATGTAAGTTTGATAGATACACCTTTCTTACCACTATAACCAATTATAACACCATGGCCATTCTCTACTTAGGGCTTTGATCTGATGAGGAAGATAAACCCAACATATTTAGATGGACATAAATACATTTTAACTGCTACTAATTATTTTACTAAGTATATTGAGGCCATTCCTCTCACATATGTTACCAAGAATTAGATATCCAAATTCATTCATTACGATATCATCTATCGATATGGCATTCTAACATGCATTATATTTGATAATGGTGGATCTATTGTAAACAAAGATGTAAAAGACATTTATATACAAAATTCAAAATCAAGCACAAGAAATCCATGCCATATAAACTTCATGGTAATGGATAAGTTTAAGCATCAAACAAAACCACTATATCCATTTTAAATAAGTTTTATGATGATGCTAGACATAATTGGCACTTGAAAATCTTTCCTACCATATAGGCTTATAAAACTAGTCATTGAACACCCACAAGATCCACTCTATACCATTTTTTATGACATAAAAGTTATTATTCTGATTGAGATCAAGATGCATTCATTGTGAGTTTCTTTGGATCATATTTAAGATGATGAAGTATATAAAGTTTCAAGGTTGCAAGATCTAGAACTTATTGATGGTAAGCAATTGGCTTCCCTAGAAAACTAGTAACCTTATTAGAATTGATTGTGGATAATTTCCAGTAACTGCATTCTCCATTGGGAGTTTTAAAGTGGTGATTTGGTCTTGAGAGAGAATTAGAAGAGCACAATTGTCAAACAAAAAAATAAAGGTAAGTTTCAACCTAATTGGTTGGAACCATATGTTATCATGGAAAACTAAGGATCAGGAGCATATCAACTGGATAAACTAAATGGTGAATAACTTCAAGAGCTCATGAACATTGTACACCTGAAGAGGTTTTATGCTTGGTAGCTTTAAAACATTATCTAAAATACTCCTTACTTGGGGGAAACTTGTGCTAAATTATTCTACCATTTTATCCTAAACCATCTTTTCTTGGACCTTATTCTTTTGACTTACCTTGGACCATTATTTTGAGAGAATTATTACTTTCATGACTCTAGATAGTGAAGATTTTTAGACTATTATCACACTGAACACATTTTATCCAACCCTAGACCATTCTCTCTAAGAACCATATTCATTATGTATCATCCTTTGGACCCCATTCATTCTGGACCATTCGTTTTGAGAACCTCATTCTTTTCACATCCCAAGGCTATTGTAACCAAAACATTTTTATCCCTTGAATATTTATGATCCTAATTATAAATCATTGACATTATGATCACATTCGATGCCATTTCTTTAAATCATATCAGCATAGACAATATTTTTACCTTCTTATATAAAAATGCACGTGAACACCTTTTTAGTGTAGGATTTTTACCTATTGGATAGTTCTTCAAATTTTATCTTATGCTACACACTATTCTATTATTTTGTTGTTATTTGGTAGGAATTGATACTTTATCAAGATCCTAGTTCTCATCAATTTATGATCATGTGACATTTAAATTAACTTTAGTTGTTATTAAAACTCTTAGTTAGTTCCATCATCCATTGTTTATATCCATGATTGTTGTTGTAGCTAGATTTAACTATTATTAGAACTTTTATTCTTGGATGAGCATCTCCTTGATTATTTAGTTCCCCTTTTTACATATTTTATCCTAAAATCCTAAAAACATTAGAAAATGATCCATAAAATAACAAAAACATTGTCTTATGCTTTTGTGTATATTTTGATCCTCATGCTCTTACAATTTTGTAAGTAACCAATCCATGCTCTTATCATTTTGAAAGTAATCATCTCATGTACTTGAAATTTTTAAATACCATTCTAATTTTTATTCTCTCACCATTTCATGAGCCCATCAATTCCCTTTATTCTATAGAATTTATCATGTTTTTTGGTCCTCACCTTTTCTTTTATCCCACTTCTTGGGAAAACTACATTTATATTAAAGTTCATGTTGGAACATGCATTCATGAAACTATGTAGGTAACATCCACTTGTCTTGTACATCTATAGTTATCTTGGCCAACCTCTTCATTTTTCACTCTTCCCCCATTTCTTCTATGTTGTTCATCTTTAATTAAGGAACAACTTTGTGTCATTGTTCTTTTTATGCCATTGTAGATAAAAATACCACTATTACATATGCCGAAATAATTATTTTTAAATTACACTAACTTGGTTTTTTTGTGTGTGTGTTTATTTGAGTTTTATTTCTGTTTCTTTTTCTTGGTGTTTGTTGTGTTTCCTTGTATCTTCTTTTATTTATTCTTCTATTATCCTTTTATTACTTCTTATCTAACCTTGGTCTTGTGTTTCCCTATTTGATTTTGCTCTTCTCTTCTATTTTCAAGAACATCTTAATGGTCTACATGGATCTTGATTCTTTATATCTTAATCTCATGTAATTAAGTTGTTATTACTTTTTTCTTAAACATTCATGTTCCTACTTAATTCCTAATTATTTATATCATGATTTTAAGTTAGGTTCATTTATGTTTATATTTATGATTTTTCATTATTATTTATTTAAATGTAAATAGCTATAACTCTAGTTTTGTTAATTTTTAGACCATTATCCTTAGTTATAGGTATTCATATTTGAACCAGCTCCACACATTTGAAATTACATGTCATTATCATTTATTCATACTTATGATGTCTAATTTATTTTTTAATAGCAACTAATTTTTGATCTAGAATCAAGTCTTAATTTTAACACAGTTCTAATGATTAGATATCAAGATCACTATGCATAAACTAGGCTACATAGGTTTAAGATGTGACTCTATGCTTATACATGCATCTCTTATCATACATTATGACTCTAATCAATCACTAGTTAATTTTTATCCTCTCTCATTCCATTCTCTCCCACTTTTAGGTAAACTACATTGGTTTGAAGTCCATCTATACTATGTAGGTAGTACTTGGATACATGACGTATCTTGGGTCAACTTGGCCATTTTCACTATTCTTTTCATCTCTTTCGTCACTTTGTGTATCTCCGTATGCCTAGTTTTTTATGTATTTTTCAAATACATTCCACCATCACATCTATGTTTGCACCTATTCATCTTTGATAAATGTTTTAGGTTATGTCCTTGAGCTATTTCTTACCAATTTTCCCATGTTGGAGCATAACATTTGAACCTATTTTTGAATCAAATAATCCCTATGGGGGCAAACCATTATTTATTAGTGATTAACATCATCCCTATTGGGGTAAAATTGCTTATCATGATCATAATGTTTCTAATGGAGAACATTATTATTTATTATATCTTTGGAGACAATGTTCTACTATTATTTTAATTCCAAGCTCTCCACACTTTTCCCCATTATATCAATGTTTAGTGTGCAACTTGTCTTAGGATTGATCAATTCCTAAGTGTGCATCTTGCACCCTAGATTTTGGTGTGTTAAAAGTGTGTCACTTCTATTTTTGAATAGTATCCTTCCCATTAACCCTATCTTTGGGTTCCATTTTATTATAAATATATTTTTATCACTTATTGAATCAACACATGGAAGAATTAGCTTATCTAGATTTAACCTGTTCCATAGGATAATCTCACTTTCTCTCTATTTTTGAGAGTCCATCCTTATCTTCATTCTTGTATGTCCTATCAAGGGTCATCATGGGTCATTTATATGTTCTTCTTGAAAACTCTTTTCTTTAAAAATATGTTTCTTCACTCTAATGTCTTGATACACCTTCTCAAATAAAGAAAAAAATGTAGATATCTAATTCCTAACACATTTTGTGTTAGAATTGTCAATATAACTTGAATTTCACCCTAATACACAACTTAGGTCAAAATAACTAAAATGTGCTAAATGGTTTGAGCTTCTCATTTACAATTTATAATTTAAGCCAATGTATCCATAAATAGGGTAATGTATTTCATGTGATTCTAATTGCAAGGAGGAACCAACCTCATAGATTAATTAGAATAAAATCAGCCACATGAAACAATTGATCACCTTTAGAACACTTTGTTTCTTAACCAACTAATGATTACCACTTTTTATCTCTTCACACTCTTAGACCTCTCAAACTATTTTTTAGCCTTCTTCACTCAACTAGCCCTATTATTGATTTGATTAGGTCATATGACCTTGATTTTCATATAAATAAACTCTATAAAAACATCATAAAAACTAATATACACACATATAATTCTCTACAATTCCTTATTTACCAATGTTCTATTCCATTTTCTTGTTCCCTTCACTCTCAATAGGTCTAAAACTATAGTATATTTATACTAGTCTATTATTCATACCTTCTTATTTGGACAAACACCCTTACCATTATTACATCAGTCATTAAATATTTCTTAGGACATATCATATATATGGATCAAATATTATTTTATTCCATTTATATCTAACCTACCTTAATTAGGCCTTATCTCATCTTTAGGTCTCATGGAGACCTAATCCTATTAGGTCTAATTAGGACACATTAAACTTTGCCCTCCTATGAGCACTTTAAAACACATAAAATAGTATTAAAATATCATATTACACTTAAATATACCCCTAATAAACTCATTTAATCTTAATAACACTTTTTAGCTTCAACCACCACTTGGAGCACACCATTAACACTGTTCACAATTACGCTTGTGCATAACTAGAAAGTTTATTTTTAAAACTTAAAGCATAAACACAATTTTCAAAAACAAACATGGAAAAAATAATATATATATAGGCTACATAACCTTATGGTAATCACCATGAACATTATAATTCACAACTTGGGATAAAAGTACTCAAACCCTTATATGCAAGTATTCCACTAAGAATTGCTAGAACACTTCAAACCCCAATGATAAATTACTTGATATTTAAAACCTATAACATAAATTACCATGACCTATGAAAAAATAGATATATTAATCATTATCAATTACAAATATCATAATGTCTCATGTCAAATATTGTTCTTAAATATCAATCTTTTATCTTTAGTACACAATCAAACTTGAACCAATAGACCCATTTTGGATTTACCATTTCAATTTCTTTCAAAAAATATAAAACCTTATTTAAAGAATTTATATGACATAAATGTACCCAAGAATAGTATATTATACATTGGATGCTTCAACTTAGGTTGTAGAGCCTCAAAATCATCATTAGAACTCACTTACCTAGAATTGCTAGTTTGTCTTGAAGACCAGTCATGGTGATTTTGACCTTCAACATTTGTATGACTACTTTAAAATAATCCTAATCCATGTAGATTATCCTATTTTATCATTATATATATATATATATACATATACGTATATATATATATATATATACATATATATATATTATATATATACATATATATATACATATATATACATATATATATACACACACACACATATATATATACATATATATATATATATACATATACATATATATATGTGTATATATATATGTATATATATATACATATATATATACACACACATATATATATATGTATATATATAGACACACACACATAATATGGTCAATTGATAATATTTTTCTTGGATACCAATCTCATGAACTTGCATATTTATTGTCTCATCTACACTAGATAGGTTAAATTATGAGTGACATTTTCATCATATCCACTGACCTCTAAAACTTTTCCATGAAAATTTATTAATCCCTAATACATGATAACATATCCCTAATAAACTTTTCACTTCTACTTGATTTTCTTACTATTTGCACCATTAGGTCTATTACCAATTGGTCAACTTGTATCATCAATTTAACACCCCTAATGGATAGAAACTACATAGAAACCACCATGGACATAAAATACAAGTCTAAATATTCAATATTCATCCATTTAACAATTTTGAATTTGTCAAATCTTATTAATATAATAAATATCCAAGAAATAAGGCCTTTCTTATAGGTTCCACTCACTTACTTGATAAACAAAACACACTTGTAGATGCCTGAGAGACTTTAATACATTATATTATAGTTTTTATAGTCATTTGAGACAATTCTAGGATGTTTTTAATAAGATATTTCACATCAAGTTAGTGTTAGGGTTTTCAAGAGGATTAACACTATTTCTAGTGTTAAAGATTGTTCATAAAGGATTAGTCCTAATTTACAAAACTAATGTCTAGATAATATCTCTAGACATTACTTTTGTAAATTAGGAGAAGTCCTTTATGAACAATCGTTAACACTAGAAATAGTCTTAATCCTCTCTAAAACCCTAACACTAACTTGATGTGAAATATCTTATTCAAAACATCCTATAATGGTCTCGAATGACTAGAAAAACTATAATATCATGTATTAAAGTCTCTCAGGGATCTACAAGTGTGATTTGTTTGTTAGGTAAGTGAGTGGAACCTATAATAAAGGCCTTATTTATTCGATATTTATTATATTGATAAGATTTGACCAAGTCAAAACTGGTAAATGGATGAATTTTGAATATTGAGACTTGTATTTTATGTCCATGGTGGTTTCTATGTAGTTTCTATTGCTCATGGGTGTTAAACTGATCATACAAGTTGATTAGTTGGTAATAGACCTAATGGTGCAAATAGCGAGAAACTAAAGTAGAAGTGAGAAGTTGATTAGGGATGAATACAAATGCATGGAGAAGTTTTAGAGGTTAGTGGATATGAAGGAAATGTCACTCATAATTTTACCTATCTAGTGCAATATATGATTAATCTCTTTAACAACCATTTGGTCATTAGTGTGGGCTAACAACAAACATTACTGAATTGATTTCACATCTAAAAAAATATCTATAATATCAAATAGTCCACTTGATATTGTAGACTAATTGTGACTCACCTTTAGTATATTTGGTTTCCATACATTCATTCGCCTTCTTTATTACACTCTAGGGGCATCAAACCTCCTATTTTTTTAACTTTATAAACTTTTAACTCTATTAGTATGGAATATTACAATGTGTCCTACATTATGAAAATTGTAACAAACCAACTTATGAATACCATTTGACTAATGTGAACTATGACCCCTTTCATAGTCCCATGAGTAATTATTATTAAAGGGTGTTCTACATTCTCTTACTCTATGACCAAACTAAATGCATATAAAATAGTAACCATTGAATGAACTAGCATACCTCATAATATTAGTATGTTTGATAGGTCTTTTCATGTTGACATTATTTTCTTAAATATCCTTATCCTTGACTTGAGTTGTCTCCTTTTGGTATTCTTTAAAACCAAGTCCTATTTTATCACTTGTAAACTTCTAGCTATTCAGAATGTCATCTAGAACCTCAATTCTCTTCTCAAACTTCACAAAGGTCTTCACCTTTCTAGATTATTGATACAAATAAAATTTTAAGGATTCCACTTTAGTTTCATATGTGATGAAATATTCCTCTTTAGACTTTAGGTTTGCATTGAATATTTCCATTTTTGCTTCAATTTGATTGATGATTTTATCATAATCCTTAGAAATGTTACTCAATCTCTTGTCAAACAAGCAAATCTTCTCCTCATAGTCCTTAATTAATGATCTTATCTTGTGATTATTTCTTATTTATAATTTCAACTCCACTAAGGCACTTACCAATTCTACCTTTAGATTCACTTTATATTCTTTTTCATCTAATTCTAAATCAACCATAAGGCCTTTCCCATTTGAGCAACCCTCATTTACTGATTCTATGTCCATGAATAAGGTTTCATTATTTTCATGTTGAGGTTCATTACTTCTATCATCACTATCAAATGTGCTTGTATCACTTACATTATATGAGTTATCTTCATTGTTATAGAAACTTTTCTTTTTTTGAATGACCCTTTCCTACCTTCATTCTTCCTAAAGTCTCTCTTGTTCTTGTTAGAATTATAGATATTCTTATCAACTTCATGATGTTCATCATGTTAATTATCCTCATTATTATCCTTGTTGGGACACTTAGATGCAAAGTAACCAATCATACCATAGTTGAAACACTTTAAGGGTAACATACCCTTGTACTTATAAGATCTAAACCTCAATTTCCTTATAAACATGGCTATCAATTGATCATCATTAACATCTAAATATTTCTCATTCTTGAGATTCTTGGATTTTGACTTATTTTTATCTTTTAAAGTTTCTTCCTTCTTGATAGGGCTTCCTTCATTAGTTGTCATCTAATACACATTCAAAATGCCATGAAGCCCATCAATTTAAAGCTTGTCTATATCTTTCATCCCTTTCACTACAAATACCTTAAAGTCAAACATAGGAGTTAGTGATCTCAACACTTTTTGAACAACTTTAGATTATTTAACCTCTTCTCCCAACCATCTAATGACATTGACAACTTCATCAATCTTCAACATGTAAAATGTGATTATTTTATTTTCATTCATCTTCAAACTTTCAAACTATCTCTGATGGGTCTACAGTTTGTCCATCTTCATCTTGGTGTCTATTTCATATATATTATCCAAATTTTCTCATATGTATTTATCTGATACACATTGAATTGCCTTCACAAGATCTACTTCTAATAACCCATAAAGAATGGCATTCATTACCTTAGATTTATTTTTATTAGCCTTCTTACCCACTGCATTAGTTGGTAGAATAAGAGGAGCATTATGGCCATACACAAATGAATACCAAATATCATGACCTTGAGACATTAATTAAATATTCATGTTGATGTTCTAAAAGTCATAATTAAATCCATTGAATAACTAATCCTCACTGGTAGAGAAACCACCCTTATTTTACTAACTAGCCATCCTTGCTTTTAGGATCTACTTTAGGATTTTAGACCTACTTTAAAATATTAGAGTATGATACAAAATATGTTGAAATAAAAATTATTTGGGTGTGAATCAGTCTTCAAAACCTTTCTTATCAATTCTACTTAAGAAATCATCAACATATAGATCAAGAAATGCATAAATAATCAACTATATAATCATGAAACAAGATTGCATAAGTTAAGACACCATATATGTTGTAAAAAATAAATATGAATAAAAAATACTAATATTTTAAAATGAAATATAGTCCTATAATACAAACATAAAATTTAGTGAAACACCAACTTCACTTGGAGCATAAACCCAACTAGCCAAGCAACCACTTGACTAGGATTTAGCAAGTAGCTACTTGAAAGGAAGCACCAACTACATAGATGAATCATCACCAACTCATCAAAATGAAACCCTTAATCACATTTAGAAATTTTTTTTTCTTAATCAACTGATTATGACCACTTTTTCATCTCTTCAAACTCTTAGTCCTCTTAAACTGCCTTTTAGCCTTCGTTGCTCAACTAACCCTCTTCTTGACTTGATTAGGTCATATGAAATTGATTTTCATATTAAAAAATATTTAAAATTTTCATAAAAATTAATAAAAACACCTATTATAGTCTAAAATACCTTCTTCTCCTTACTAAACTTCTATTCCATTTGCTTGTTCTCTTCACTCCCAATAGGCTTAAAATTATCTTGTATTTATACCAGTCCCTCATTCATATCCTTATTAGTCAATAAAACACCCCTACCATTATTAGGTTAGCCATGAAATGTATTTTAGGACATATCATATTCATGTATAAAATATTATTTGAGTCCATTTAGGTCTGATCTACCTCAATTAGGCCTTATCTCATCTTTAGGTCTCATGGAGACCTAATCCTATTAGGTTTGTTTAGGACACCTTACACTTTGCCTTCCTTGGAGAAATTTAAAACACTTCACATGGGAGTAAATTATCATATGAAACTTACATACACCCTTTATAATCTTATATATTCTTCATAACACTTTTTTACTTCAACCACCGCTTGAAGCACATCATTAACACTATTCATAATTAGGCCTGTGCATACCTAGAAAGTTTGTTTTCAACAAATAAAGCATAAACAATTTTTTTTAAAAAAAACCATGAAAAAAATATATATATAAATATTACACATGACCTTATGGTCATTAATATGAGTTTTATGCTTCACAACATAGGATAAAATTGCTCAAACTCTTCTCTATAAGTAACCCACTCAGAACTGCCAGGACACTCCAAAACCCAGTCATAAATAAATTTATCTTCAACACCTAAAAGAATAATTCCCATGAAATATGACACATTTAATATATTATTTTGAATATATATATATATATATATAGTTTTAAATTATAGATATCACAAGGTCTAATTTCAAATATTGGTCTTTCATATCAATATTTTATCTTCAGTACACATAGCCAAACCTGAACTAGTCAACCCATTTTAGATTTAAAATTTTAATTAATTTTCATAAATATAAAAAACTATTAAAATAATTTATAAGAAACACATGTCCCAAAAAAAATCATCATATGCACTAGATGCTTCATCTAAGGTCATATAGCCTTAAAATCATCAGTACAACTTGCTTACCCATAATTGTCAGTTTGCCTTGAAGACGATTCATGGTGATTTTTACCTTAAGAACCTATATGAATAATTTAAAATACTCCTAACTAATTTGGATGATAACATGTGATATTCATACCATTATAAAATAGATATATAATATGGTCAATTTACAATATTTGTCTTACATACCAATTTCATGAGCTTCCACGTTCATTGTCTCATCTGCACTAGACAGGTCAACTATGAGCAAAATTTTCATCATATACACTAACATAAAATATATATATCCAACATGAACATTTATTAAACATATTTAAAAACTTGTATATGCACTTGGATTCATCCCTAATCAACTTCTCACTTTTGCCTAGGTTTCTCACTATTTACACCATTAAGCCTATTAATGACTACTCAACTTATATAACTAGTTTATCACTCTTGAGGTATATAACCTAATTATAAACTAACATGGAAATAAAATAAAAGTCTCAATATTCAACATTCATCCATTTATCAATTTTGACTTGATCAAATCTATTTGCTATAATAAATCTCTAAGAAATAACGCCTTTACTATAGGATCCACTAACTCACATGAAAAATAAATCACACATAGAGGTGATTGAGAGAGTTTAATACATTATAAAATAGTTTTTATAGTCATTTTAGACCATTATATATTTTTTTGAGAATGACATTTCACATCAAGTCAATGTTAGGGTTTTAGAGAGGGTTAACACTATTTTTTATGTTAATGATTATTCATAAAGGATTGCCCCTCATTTACAAAACTAATTCCTATAGATATTAGATATGAACCTTAAAAATATATTCTAAACATATCATGTTTTTATGTAGAGGTTACACATGCCAATTAACCCTTGAAAGTCCTTATCAGGTTGAGAACCCTTCATTCTATGCACTTGAGAAACCTTTAAACCACTTTTCATGCCTTTTCTTACAAACTTTGATCGTAGACTTGGTAAACACACCTGAAAACATGATAGACTTTTTTTAATTCTTAAATACTCACAATTAACTTGGAAACTAATCCTAATACCCCATTTGACCACAATATCTCTTTGCTTAGTTAGACCTTGGACTTCAAACCACATTAGGCATACAAGATGAACTTCAAGATTATTTCCATGCACTCTCAACCTCATTATAAAACTAAAAACACATATTTAATTCTCAAACACTACATTATTTCTTCATATGCCCTGAAAACACCTCTTGACCCCTCATTTAGTTAGGCAAATTCTAGAACTAGTCTAGTTGTAGATTTGGGATTAAGGTCTTACCCCTATAGGCTCATCTTGAAAATCTTCTGAGTGCTCCAATGCCTCATATGTATGATAAATAAACCTTATATATCCTTTTATGCCTCTATTAATCCATATTACTAGGCCATCATTGCACATGACTAAGCATCATATGTACAAACCTTCTCAAATCTCTTATAAGGTTCAAAAACTTGATAACTTTAAAAACTAACCTTGAAACACTCTTTCATGCTTATACATATTTATCACATGAATTAAATTTTACTCTACCAATTTAATACCTATTCACAAGCCTCTTTATACTCATCATGCACATGCTCATGATATGACTATGCATGTTATGACTAGGCTTCTCAAGACACCTTTTGCTTCAAGGACTAGTATTCAAAAATATGCCTACCTTGACTTTGACCAAAATATTGACATCAACCTTAGAATAATAATTAGGGTGAATTCAAATTCTCTCTTTTTATATGGATCATATCTCATAGACCACTAATCATGCATCTTTACCAGATGTACCTTGACATAAAATGACATAAACCTTGACATCAATGACAACACTTCTCAACAATGAGATGGTTTCAAGATGAGTGGTGAAAATTTTAAGGTTTAGTATTTTAAAAATCACCTCATCAATTCATAATCATACTTTCTCATAAAACTATGAGTGAAGACCACCTACAGTCATAGGATTGTAATCGTACTTAGTGAGGTAGTTAGGTTGAAATAGTATTGTGATTAATATATGCTTCATGGATCATCAAAAAATGATAATGGAATATCATGTTTGATAACATAAGTAGGTTCAAGGGTTAGATGAGATGGATAAGTGGTTTATGTAGTAAAAGAGTTACCTACATGCCCCAACCTATACGTCCTCCTTTTGATCAAACCAATATCAAATCATTGTGGTCTACAAGTGCAACATAGTGAGAGTTATAAGTTTTTTTAATTATTTAGAGCTTTAGGAAGATTTAAATAGTGTAAAAAGTATTTAATAGTATATTACTATATTTTATAAAGTCTCAAAACTCCTAAGAGTAGTCAAGTCATTCCTTAAAGGCATACATAGGTTAATAACTCAAGATAGCCAATTAAGCCTAAAAATAGAGATAAATATGAGGAAATGAACATTGGTTTATATATAAAATATACCATATAGTTTATTTAACCATGTTAAAACAAAAAATTTGGAGTGAATTATTATAAAACTAAGACTCACATATAGTCATACCTACACACAGTCCACCACACAATCAAATGCATATTGATAGTTTTCGAGGTGTTTATAGTTTTGAGACCTCCAAAGGTATGATTAGATCATTAAATTTTGTATATATAATAATTATAGGTATTTTAATGTTTCCATTGAATTATCAAGTTCATACAACTAGTATAGATAGTCACTATTTTGTCTCATAACTAATATAATCAATTAAATAGTCTATAATGAGGCCATGTTATCTTCTACGAGTTTTGAGTAGAAGATAGATGTTTAAAATTCATCAAAGGTTTTTGATAAATGTAAATTTTATGGTAATTCATTATATATTTTTCATAGTATGTGACATTTAGGGTTTCAAATAACATGCCCTTCAGGGCTAGTTGAAGAAGGCAAACTTATAGCTAGTTCATGCTTACTAATTTAGGGTTTTGTACACATTTTGGAGTTATTTATGGTTGATAATAGCTTATATATTAGTTATAGAGTTACATTAGAATTTTTTTAGGATATGAAATCTTAGGTTAAGTGAAAATATCACCAAACCTAACCATTAGAGTTTCACATACTTGGCTGCCAATAAAACCTAGCGTAAAGGAATAAAAGGTATGCATAGCATAGGTGACCATGAGGCAAACCTTAGGATGTTTTTTACCCTAGTATAAGATTTTAAATCCATAAACATGTATTTTATGGAGGGATAACCATGTAGACCCATGTCTTCCCACACACATAGTCTAAATAGTGTTATGTACAGACACAGTCATAAATATGGAAATAGAGTGTTATTTTTGAGTGGTATGGGAAGTTTTTGAAGGTGAGTATAGGTAATAAATAAATTTTAATATTAAATTTAAGTCTCTAAAATAACATAAAAAACATCCAAACCTTTAAAACTTAGTATTGGGCCTTTTAGGCCTAAAGCTATTATTAAGACTTATAACCTCCACCATTACATGGAGGCACTCATAGACTTTATTAAACAAGATGACACCATGATAAGGTGTAAGGTGATGTTTTATATCCTAATAATGTAATTAAAAGTAGTAAAAAATGGGGGAAAGTCCATTTCTAGTCTTAAATACCTACTCAAAGTATGCAGTCTACATAGCTAGTTTGACCCACCTATTTGGATGCTCATAGCTTCCACCACTTGAGGACTCAGGAAAATTATATTAGTAGCATTTATTATCAATAAAAAACTTGAAATACAAGGATTATTGAGTTAAATTAAGGAGTTTAAGTTTATGAACCATCACTAAGACTATAAACAGGTCTAAAATGCATGTAAAATGCTATAATAAAACTTTCCTATGTATGTATCTTGATACACCTTTTGCATAGGAGCCTAATATTCTTAATAAATTTGGAGGGATTTATGGAATAAATATCCATGACAATAATTTTTTCTTGATGTTTATACTTTATGAACCATCATTAAGACAGTGGACCTCCAAAACCCTCCTTAAACCCTACTATAGACCAATTTTGATAAAAGAGAAGTTTCATACATATAAACACCCATGAATTACCCTTGAGACTATTTAATCTTGAATTAAAATTAGAGATGGTCTTGACCATGGTATCATGTTGTACATAACTATATAGACCTATTAGAAAATAATATTTTTTGGGGAAAAGTGTAGAGGGAGAGGTACAAGGTAGTTTAAGAAGATGCCAATCATTAGATAATGAATTTTGACACTTTTTATACCTCCTCAAAGAATTCAATGTCCAAAAACATGACTATAAATTCCTCTATAACTCTCTTCTAATCATCTAGTTTGTAGGAGTTAAGGACAAGGTAACCTAGTTAGCTAGTTTCACAAGTTTATAGGTGTTTCTTGTTCAATGAGGTCTATGTTATGATTTTAGGAATTTATCGATTTATAAAAATCATTATTTCATAGGTTTATAACATTTATTTTATGCTTTTAGAACCATCAATTGTAAGCAATTATGCTACTAGGCTTAATTAGCCTAGTAGACCTACTTGGTCAACAACTGGAAATGAAGAATGACATGAAGAACTATTGGATTAGTTAATTTAGAGTATAAATACATTAATAATTAATACTTACCATATATAACTGATCCTTAAGTGAAATTTCATGCATAAATAATCCTTAAGTCACTGTTAAATGAGTTAATTGATCCTTAAGTGGAAATTAATGCACATTCCATGGTCCTAATGCAATAAGGAGTCTATATCTTGACTTAAGTCTTATGATAAAAAGAAGGAGAGGAATCTATACACTTTTTATGGACTTAAACCTCATTTAAATTCTAAATAGATCATTCAAGGATCATGCAAGGTATCATACATGGAGATATTATTTAGAGAACTGGTGGTAACTAGTTTGTAACTAAAGTAATATTTGAGTTAATGATAGATTGATGTTCTTGTCTTCTCTAAGACATTGCTTATTCTCTCCCCATTTTTATATATTCAAGATTTTAAGCCTTGTTAGAGGATCCCTTTCTATGGAATGAAGAAACTCTATCAAGATTGAACTTTGTAACCTCTTAAGATAATAATAATCACTATTTTATATTCCTTGGTAAAGGTTTAGTGTGTTATTGTTAGTTTAATTTGCACATGTGGTAGTGTTTTATTTCTTAATAGGTCCTAATCTCACCTAGTTACTAGTATATAATATTATACATGTCATATATAGTGTTTGATGTTGAGTGACTAATATTATGGTGGAGATATTGACTAGTTAATGCCTTCAATTAGACCTCTAATCATTACCCTCATAATTTGTTCACTTGATGAAACCTTTATGTAAAGCACTTTTGTATATGATTCATTTAGAGTTTTAATATTCATTGATTTTCATTGCTTATTATTGTTAGTTAGATTCAAATTGAGTTGATAAATTATTACATTAGGTGCATCACCATCACTAGTATAGGTTTTCCCTTTCAGATATCTTTTAATTATTTTCACCCCCAATGTAAATAGATTTTAGGAAAAGGATTCAAATTTGATACATCATATGAGTTAGCCTCATAATATAGAGGTTTGGTCTAAATTATAGGTATCCCATAACCTTTAGACTAATCTAATGTTAGTATAGGTTTGAGGGATATCCGAATAATCTACTTTTGTAGGGTACAACTTTAGTTGATAATAGTTATGGCATGCCTGGTGGGACATATATTCAAGCATTAGAGTATGCATATCAACACTTTGGTCTTCATAAGTAGCTTCAAGAACTCATCTAGGTCATCATCTAAAAGGTATAAGGAGCATATCTTGTTTATAAATTCATTTTTTTCATGTCTCTTATGGTGAGAAAAGGCTACATATGGGGTAGATTATTATCATTCACTACCTTATTTTTAGCCCTATGATCTATTCCCATTCCATTATGATCTCTATCACCTTAAGGATCAGTATGGAGATATATCTAATGAGATGGTGTTAGAATTTAAGAATTACCTTAACAAATAAGTTGATCTTGCAAACCAACATTTATATCAGCCAATAATAGATTTAAATTCAATACAATCTCAATAGCAAGTTCCTCCATTCATACCCATGGCTTTAACAAGTGAAAAAGAAGAATTCCCTAAAATCAAGTTTATGAATTGGAAACAAATGCATAAATCAAGGTAGAAAGAAAATAATTTAACTATAAACCCAAGTATTGAAGTGGGAAGCAAGTATGAGACCAATCAGCCTCCCCTCCTCCCTCCTCAAGATCCCAAGGCCTTCCCCTCATCAAAATCTATTCAAGGAAAAATGCAATAGAGATAAGAGGTGATGGTTGTCAATGTTTCATAGCTCCATGAGTAGAATCAAGCATCCATAACAACACCTTAGTATTTTTCTCATATTCTTAAGCATTTTCCAAGGTCCATCATGCCAATCCGTGAGAAGGATCCTCTCCTTTGTAAATCAAATAAGGAATAATTAGTTGTAATGATATAACATGATACTTACTTGAGTTAATATGAAGAATAAATCTCCATTGGAACACCCCTTTACAATGATAATAATGATTCAATATTTAATGATGTAAAAGAGGATGAGTTTTAAGAGGTTACTGAGATATAAGATGAGCCATGAGTAGAAAATGAGATAAAAGAGCAAGATGTTTTAGTTGAGCAAGAATAAGATGGTTCTAATAAACTCATTGGTCACATGGTAGCTACCATTCATCATGATGGTTCAAAAGAACTTACATTAATGGAAAAATACAAGTACAATCTAGCCAATAAAGGTGTGTAATAAGTTGACTTTGAGAGCATGCTAATTCATCAAGTTGATGTTCAAATTTAAATAACTTCTAATGATCAATTAGAGATAGGAAAGTATGATTTGTAGCTTATGAATCATGATCAAGAAAGTGATATTTCAAACTGTGATATGCTTAGTCTTACATATTCTACTATTAAAATTGAAGAAACTCCAATCACACTTTGGATTGGTGAGAACCAATCAATGGTTTTTTTGATATCATCAATTCAGGTTACTCTTTACTTGAAGCTAAATCATTTTAATTTGGGAGAAGAATTTATATCAATTAAGGAGGAGTTATCTCTCCAAGCATACCATTTGAATAAGTTGTCTTATTAGGAGATGACTTGTTTGGGATTTTCAAGCAAGGTTATCAACTCCTCATTCCTTCAGATGTCTCTCTACTCTTGAAATTTAGAAATGAACTCAAATGGCTTTCATAAGCCATGGAAATATATGCATCTCTCTTAGAATATATATTTACAACCATAACACAAGAGACACTTCAATTTATCTAACATGACCATTAGTAGTTCATGATTGAAGAAGAATTGATATTATTGATTCAAGAAAGATGGATATGGGAGGAGAATGATTTGGTCTTCGACTCATATGTATAATCCATGCACCTAAAAGTAGAATGAGAAGGCCCAGATGCTTCCCTAAGAGGCCATGAATGTGATTATCCTCCTAGTGGTAAGAAGGAGATATTAAGATGTGGAAATCATATTTCATGGTGTTATAGTGGTCAATAAAGTTTTTAATTTGATCCTAGATGACATAATTTGACCTCAGATTAGTTGTTTTAGTTTGTTGTCTTATTTTCAATAAATGGTTAGCACTAGTGTAGTCTATTTCCTTATTTCTTTGTTATATTTTGGTTATTTTCCTTAGGTTATGTTTTCTTTTTATATTTAATCATGTCCTTGTCTTGTTTCTATTTGTGTCTTGTTGTTAGTTACAGTCAAAAGAGGTGTCTTAAAGTGCAAAATTTGTTTGGTAGACCAATGTAGTCATTAAAACCCCATTATTACATTTTCAATACTATCATTATCATCTAAATTTAGAAGGTTCTCTTGAACAAAAGGATGGTCAACCCCTAAGAGTCACAACAAATGCTGGCAATTTTTCATGTCAAGGCCAAATTCCATCCCCTACACTAAAAAAATTTTCATGTCCTAGTTGTCTTGGCTTCTTAGCAATGTGCTTGATCATTTTGATATCATTGACTATTAGATAAATGGAGTATGTATCAGTGTCATGTGATTATGATGTCTCATTTAAATTGGTGTCAAGTGTCATTATGATGTTTGAGAATGTTTTGAAGTTCTTTGACAAATAATGAAGTGGTATTATAATCTAAAAGTGTCATAATGAAGATGGTGAAGAGGGTAGTTGATGACTCATCATGATATTCTTTAGAATATTCAATATATATAAGGTATGAAGATGTATCTAAGCTTTGAAATGTGGTGAACATACATACAATCCTCATGGATAATTTTAAAAAAAGGCTATAACATACTCTTTATGATATTCAATGGTAAATCTCATCCGTGAAGCTATGTATACATTATCTTAAAGGAAGTTTTTAATCTTTAAATGATAAATTACACCTTAAAAGTCCACTAAATCATTCATAATACACTTAATGACCTTCATATTCATGTCATTTCCTAAGTCAAATGTCTTATGATTTGGAAGTATATCCTCATGTAAGTTTAAATCCTAGTTTGGGTCTTAAAGAGTTCCCACATGTCAAAAATAGCATATTTTACTCTCAAAAATAATTATTAATTTTTTAAATAAGTTTAGAGCTTGAAGTATGAATAAATTACAATATAAAGGCCATTTGCATGTGTTTTCACGCATATGTATAGATTTGTGCAAACTTTTCCATATAATGCAGGCCAATAATTTGAAAAAGGTTTCACCAACAGTATTAAAAAAATATACACGGTAAAATTATCTCATAAATTCTCAAAACTATTTCTCTTACACCACTGAGATTCTTTGTAAAGATAGAGAGCCCTTAGGGTTTTAAATGGTACGGCTATGGGAGAGAATATTAAGACATAGAATTTTAGGTAGAGGAAGGGGTTTGAGAGAGATTACATATTTTGGAATCAGTTCTTAGTTTAGCTCTCTTTACTTTATTAATAATCCTTTACAATTTAAGGTACTCACTATGGCTTCTTTATTATGGCAAGTAACCATTTTTTAGAGTTTTCTCTTCTCATGAACATGATGATACAAAAATTAAAGTTTATGCATCTTGTCAAGAGTATGGACCACATTTACATGACTTTATTCAACTTAATACCACATGTGTGATGATATTGAGATAATATTGACCTTTTTGAATAAATTATACGTCCAAGGTGTAGTTAACTATAATTTTTTCTAATGGGAGCTTGTTGTTTCCTTTAAGTATAGGCCAATATGGATTGTATAGAAGTTTGAAAGTGATAAAAACTATAAAGAAAATTTTATTATAATTATTTATGAATTCATATTCATTTAATTTTCTTATATCATCTTACAAGTCTTTAAAATGGGCTAAATACTCCATCTTTAATATACAAGCTCTTAAGATGAGGCACTATATGTACTAGTATATATAATAGCTTGAATTTAAGTTGAGGTGGCATGATGCATGTATTAAGATATGTGAACTCTTAAAAGAGTGGTTAAGAGGTTTTAATTTATTTTAAAATTCATGAGATGTTAATGCCAAAGAAATAAAAACTCAATGTAATGCTCATTATGGGATCATCATTTTAATCCACCTACAACCAAGCATACTAGTATGATTTACAATAGGTTTGGAGGTTTTAGTGAACAATTGTATATTGAAGAAAATCAAGCCAAGATAGGGTGATTGACATAACTAATTTTTAATACTCTATCAACTCAAGCCAAGTCAAGATGACTATGAAAGCTCATTAGGCCAAGAAGGACTAAAGACTATCTCAGACCGTACAAGACAAGGATTAGAGGGTTTTCATATGAAGAATTCCATTGAGATTCTAAATAAGGTGGGTTAAGAGGACATTAATATGATTAATTGGTTATATTAATATAGAAATAAAGGATGAAAATAAAGTATATCAATAACCTTCTCAATAATATGACTAGGCATATTTCAAGTTTCATAATTGACACCTACTACAGTCATGATCAAGCAAGGTCTAAGAAGGTAATGGATTTGTTTTAATTGATAAACAAGGGGTCAAAGAAAACCAATACATGTAAAATAAACCACACAAAAAGTATTCATGGAAATAATGGAGGAAAACACCTACCAAATATCAATAATTATAGTCATAAGCATTATAAATCTCTTTTCTACCAAAGATTAAGGTATTTTTGAGTTGTTTAAGGTAATGGATCATTTCTTATTCTGAATAATATTCAAAAATATTATGGATAGTTGAGGTTTCTCCAATAAATTTATGAACTATTGAGATTCAATGAGAGTATTGGAGTAACTTTTGCCTCTTAAGATCAATTTCCTAACTATCATCAGTCCATACATAGTCTCATGACCATTTATAATAGTCAACATGAATATTCTTCAAAGGAGGTCATCTTGAAATAGGTTCTTATGCAAGAAATATAAACATTGAATAGATTTTGAGGATAAAATATTCAAAAATCAAATTTTATTTCATATGTTTTGCAAATTAATTCTTCACTTTACATACTCAATCATAAATGTCCTCAGTTCATAAAGTAGGGTTTGGAGCCTCATGATGACTAAGTTTCTTGAAAAGAGATCAAAGTCTAATATTTTTGAAAAATAAATGGTGAGATGGTTACAATATGAGTGGTGAAAGTTTAAAAGTTTATTATTTTATAACTCACCTCATCACTTAATCATCCTAATATTTCATAGAACTATGAGTGAAGATAACCTACAATCATTAGATTCCAATCATGCTTAGTGATATATGTCAGTTCAAATGGTCTTGTGATTAATATATGATTCATACATCATCAAAAAATGATAATGTAATATCATGGTTGATATAATTTTTAAGTTCAAGGGTTAGATGAGATGACTAAGTGACCTATGTGGTCAAATAATGATCTATAGGGCCTAACCTTTAGGTCCATCTTTTGATCAAACCAATATCAAATCAATGTGATCTACAAGTGTAACATAGTGAGAGTTATAAGTTTTTTGAAGTATTTAGAACTTAATGAAGATTGAAACAATTTAAAAAGTATTGTATAGGATTTTACTATTGTGGATAAAGTATCAAAACTCCTAAGAGAAGTCAAGTCACTCCTTAAAGTCATACACATGTTAATAACTCAAAATAGATAGCTAAGCCTAAAAGGAGAGATAAATATGAGGTAATGAACATTAATTTATATCTAAAATAGACAATATAGTTTATTAAACCATGTTGAAACAAAAAATATGGTGTGAAGGATGGTAAAAAATGAGATTCACATATAGTCATACCTACACACAGTCTACCACACAGTTAATTACATATTAATAGTTTTGGAGGAGTTTGTAGTTTTGATACCTCTAATGGTATTATGAAATCCTAAAATTTAGTAAATATTATAATTATTTTTAATTCAAGGTTTTCATGTCATTTTAAATGTCATACAAGTAGTAGATATAGTCACTATGTTTTCTCAAAACTACTGCAGTCAATTAACTAGTCTATGATGAGGCAAAGTTGTCATTTGGAAATTTGGAGTACAATATAGAGGTTTAGTCTTAATAAATGGGTTTTAAAGCACAAAAATATTATGGTAAGTCCTTATATATGTTTTATAGTATGTGACATTAAAGGTTTCAAGTAACATTACCTTAAGGGATAGTTGAAGAAGGCAGACCTGTAGCTAGTATATGCTTACTAATTAAGAGTTTCATACACATTTAGAAGTTATTTAAGGTTGATAATATGTGATATATCAGTGATAAAATAATATTATCATATTATTATGGTAAAAAAACCTTTGGTTAAGTGATAAATATCACCAAAACCTAGCCAATAGGGTTTCACAAACTTGACTACCAAGAAACCTTAGGGTAAAGGAATCAAAGGTATGTAGAGCATAAGGTGTCATTAGGGAAGACATAAGGATGCTTATTACATTGGGGTCAGATTTAAAAATCCATAAAAATGTCTTTTCAAGATAGATAACAATGCAGACCCTTGTCTTCTCACACACATAGTCGAAATAGTTTTATGTATAGGCATAGGTATAAATATAGAGAAAGAGTGGTATTTTTTAGTTGTAATGGAAGTTGTTTAAGGTGAATAAAAGTGATAAATAGTGTTTTATATTGAATTTTATTCTATAAAATTACCTATAATACATACAAAACTTTAACATGTAGTATTAGGAATTTTAGTCCTAAACATAGTCTTAAGACCTATAAGCTTTACCATCACATGGAGGCACTCTCAGACATTATTAAGCAAGATAAAACCATGAGAAGGTGTAAGGAAATGTTTCATATCCTAATAAGGTAATTAGAATTATATAATAATATGGGAAAGGTAATTTATAGTCTTAAAGGCCTACTCTAAGTATTTAATCTACATAGCTAGTTTGACCCACCTATTTGGATGCTCATATATTTCACCACTTGAGGACTTACGATAAATTATATTATTAGGAGTTACGAATCCTATAAAAAAATTAAATACATGGAGTATTGAGTTTTATTGAGGAGTTGACATTTATGAACCATCACTAAGACTATAAGTAGGTCCAAAATGCATGTAGAAAACTACAAGTAAACTTCCCTATATATGTATCTTGATACAAATTTTTCATGGGAAACCAAGATTATAAGGAAATTTAAAGGGGTATATGGAAAAAATATCCATGTAATGAAGTTCTAGTTTGGATGTTCATACTTTATGAACCATTGTTAAGATGGTAGACCTCCAAAACACTCATTAATCCCTAGTACATACTATTTTTAAGAAAATATAATCTTATTATATCTAGACACCCATGAATCATCTTATAAACTCTTGAATCATGAATTACACTTAGATAGGGTCCTAACCATGTTACTGTATTGTACATAACTATGTAGACCTATCAAAAATAATGTTTTTTAAGGAAAAAGTGTAGAGAGAGAAGTAAAAAACAATTTAAGAAGAAGTCAATAATTGGATAATGAATTTCAAAACTTTCTATACCTATTAAAATAATTGGATGTCCAAAAAATTGATTTTAAATGCCTCTAAAACTCTCTTCTAGTTAGCCAATCTACAAGAGTGAAGGACAAGATGACCTAGTCACGTAGTTTGACAAGTTTGTAGGTGTTTCTTGTGCAATGAGGTTTATGATATGATTTTATGAGTTTATTAATGTCTAAAATTCACTAGTTCAAAGGTTAATAAGGTTTCATGAAGGCTTTTAGAACCATAAAATGCAAGTAGTTAGGATACTAGGCCTGATTGTCCTAGTAGACCTACTTTCTCAATAAATGATGATGAATAATGGTGTGGAGAACTATTAGAAGAGTTAATTCAGAGTATAAATACATTCATAACTAATATTTACCATATATAACTAATCTTCAAGTGACAATTCATACATAACTGATCCTTAACTGGCTAATTAATGAGTTAACTGATCCTTAAGTGGTAATCAATGCTTGTTCCATGGTCTTAATATAGTAAGGAATCTTTTGCTTGACTTAAGACTTATGGTAAAAATAATGAGAGGTATATATAATATTTTTAAGTCTCACCACCTCATTTAAATTCTAAATAACTCATTCAAGGATCATGCAAGGCATCAAACATGGAGAGATTATTTAGAGGACCAGTGGTAACTTATTTGTAACTAAAGTGATACTTGGGTTAGTGATATATTGATGTTATTAAATTTTAATCTATGCCATTACTTCCTCTCTCACCATTTTATATATATTTATAATTTTAGGTCTTTTAAAAATATCCCTCTCTAGGGCATGAGGAAACTCTACCAAAATTGAACTTTGTAACCTCTTAAGCTAACAAAAATGATTGTTTTAGATTCATTGGTATAGGTTTAGTATGTTTTTATTAGTTTTATTTGTGCATGTGGTAGTGTTTTCTCCCTTGTCATGTCTTAATCTCACCTAGTTATTAGTATATCATCTTATGTAGGTCATATATAGTGTTTGATGTTGAGTGACTAAGATTGACATGGAAATATTAACTATTTAGTGCCTTGAATTCGGCTTCCCATCATTGCCCTCATACTTTGATCACTTGATGAAACCTTTATGTGAAACATATTTTCATATGATTCCCTTGTATTTTTAAGATTCAATGATTTCCATTTCTTATTTGTTTTATTTGGGGTTCAAATTTATTTATTGAATGATTACATTAGGTGCATCACTATCACTAGTACATGTTTTCCCTTTCAATTATATTTTTAACTCTTTTCACCATCAAAATAAATATATTTTATGAAAATTAATTAAATTTGATACATTAGAGGATATACCATCATAATCTAGAGGTTTGGTCTAAATTATAGGTATCCCATAACCTATAGATTGATCTAGTATTAGTCCAAGTTCGAGGGAGATCTACACAATCTACTTTAGTAGCATGTAAATTGGGTTACTAACACATGATATTGATATTATGAGATCTTCATTACATCAAGATAAATAAGAGTGGTCATTTTTCATAAGATAAGGCCATTCTATAGTCAGTGGTGGTATGTTGGACATAGGTGGTTTAATTGAAGCCATTGAGTTGGTAGTCCATGAGAGACACTAGGTTAACCACATATAGTAGTATGTTACCTCCTTAATTTCTAATTATTCATCCATTGAGGTGTATTTTCCCTCTTAAGAGTGGAATTTTTTTTTTTGTGTTATAGCCCTTTAAATTCCTCACAAGCCTTACCAAGCTTTCCCATTTGTAGGTCTATCCAAGAAAGACATCAAAAGGTGGAAGAAGTGTGTTTAGATGAGACTGAGTTCCATATTTCATAACATATCATACAAGAGATATAATATTATGGTTAGTAGGCACAAATATCCAATGAGATGGTGTTAGACTTTGAGGCTCACCTTGATAAATAAGTTGAGATTCTAAACTACCATCTATATCAATCAATAGTATCTAAAAAAGCAATACACTATTAGTAACAAGTTCTACCATTCATACCCATGGCTATAACAAGTGGAAAATAATAATTACCTAAACCCAAGTTAATGATTTGGAAATAAATGAGGAAGTCAAGGGAGAAATAAAAATAGTCAACCATAAACCTAAAAGTTTAAGTGGGAAGCAAGTATGAGATCATTCAACCTCCACTCTTCCCTCCTTAATATCCCAAGGACTTCACCTCATGGAAGTATATTAAAGGACAAATAAAATATATATACGAGGTGATGGTTGTAAAATTTGTCTCATCTTATTGAGCTATTTTAAGGGTCCACCATGCCAATCCATGAGAAAGAGCTTCTCCCTCATGAATTAAATGAGGAAGAATCGGTTGTAGTGACAGAACATGATAGTGACTTGAGTGAACATGAAGAATAAATCACCATTATAACACACCTTGGTAATGATAGGCATGATTCAATATTTAAGGATGAAAAATATGATGAGTTATAAGAGGTTGTTGAGATACAAGATGAGATGCAAGTACAAGATGAAACAAAAGAGCAAGATGATTTAGTTAAGCAAGAAGAAGGTGGTTCCCATGAACTCCTTGGTCATATGGTAGCTTCCATTGATCATGATAGTTCATAAGAACTTGTATTAATACTTAAATATAAGTACAAGACAACCATTGAAGGTGTGAAACAAGTTGATGTTGAAGATGAAAAAACTTCAAATGATATATCAGAGATAACAAAGGATGACTTGTAGCATCATGAACATGATCAAGAAAGTGATATTTAAAATTATGATATGATTACTCCTACATATTCTAATATTCAAATTAAATAAAATCCAATCACACTTTGTCTTGGTGAGAACTAATTATTGGGCTTGTTTGATATCATCAATTTAGGTTACTCTTTACTTGAAGGTGATTCATTTCAGGTTGGGAGAAGTAGTTACATCAAGAAAGGAGTTATATTTCCAATCACATCATTATAAAAACCTATCTTATTAGGAGATGACTTGTTTGATATTTTCAAACAAGGTTATCAACTCCTCACTCTATCTTCAGATGTCTCTCCATTATCAAAAGTTGGAAATGAACTTAAATGGACTCTAAAGTCATGGGGCTGGATACATCTCTCTTACAAGCTATCCTTGCATCCATAACACAAGAAACACTTCAATATCTCTAACATGACCACAAAAAACTCATGAATAAAGAATAATTTATATTTTTGATGCAATAAATATTGATATGGGAGGATTATTATTGGGTTTTGGACTTGTATGTACAATCCATACACCTCAAAGTGGAAATATAAGGCCCAAATATTTACCCAAGAGGACATGAATATGATGATGCTCATATCTATAATAAGTATATATTAAGATGTGGTAATCATATTTAATGTTGAAAAGTGGTCAATAAAGTTTTTTATTCACCCTAGAAGACATAATTTGAACTCAAGTTAGTTGTTTTAGTTAGTTGTCTTGTTTTCAATTAATGGTTAGCACTAGTGTAGTTTGTTAGCTTGTTACGTTATTATATTATGGTTGTTTTCCTTAGGTTAGGTGTATTTTATTTATTTAGGTGTGTCCTTGTGTTGTTTTTGTTTGCATCTTGTTGTTGGTTGTAGTCAAAAGATGTGTATCAAAGTGAAAAATCTTTTTGGAAGACCAATGTAGTCAGCAAAATCCTATTTTTATGTTTCCAAAAGTGTCATTATCTTGAAAATATATAAGTTTCTCTTGAATATAAGTTTGGTCAAACCATTTGAGTTGCCAAAAATGTTGCCAATTTGGCTTGCCAAAGACAAATTCCAACCCCTACACTAAAAATATTTTCATGTTCTAGTTGTCTCGGGTTCTTGTGATGTGCTTGATCATTTTGATGTCATTAACTATCATATAAATGGATTATGTCTTATTGTCATTTAATTTTTATTTATTTTTTCAATTGGTGTCAACTGTCATTATGATGTTTGATAATGTTTAAAGGTTCTTTGACAAAGAACCAAGTGGTCTTATGATCTAAAATTGCCTTAATGAAGATGGTGAAGCGGCTAGTTGATGACTCATTATGAGATTAACTAGAATATTACACACACACACACACACACACACACACACACACACACACACACACACACACACACACACACACACACACACACACACACACATAAGGTATAAATATGTATATATGATTTTAAAGGTGGTGAAGATACATAAAATTCTCATGGAGAAACTTTTTATAAGGATATAGCATACTCTTCATGAATTTCAGTGGCAAATCTCCTTTCTAAAGCTATGTGTAAATTGTCTAAAAGGAATGTTTTAATATTTAAATTATAAATTACACATAAAAATACCACTAAATCATTAATAATACCTTTAAACACATTCATATTCATGTAATTTCTTAACTCAAATGTCTTATGCTTTGGAAGTATCTCCTCATCCAAATCTAAAGCGTAGTTTGGGTCTTAAAGATTTTTCGCATGTTAAAATACCCCATTTTAATCTAAAAAAGAATTATTTATTATTTTAATAATATATTTGACTCGTAATATTCATAATTTTTTCCTAAATTGGTGGTTTAAAGAATAAAGTATGAATAAAATGCAAGAGAAAATCCATTTTCATGTGTTTTAATGCAGAGGTATGGATTTGTATAGACTTTTCCATAGAATGGAGGTGAGGAATTTGAAGAAGGTTTCATGATAGGTGTTATTTTCAATTGTATATTCACCCATTTATGAGATTCTAAGGCTCTCCTCATCCAAGTAGCATAATGGAATCACCTCTAGGCTTGTGGGCAATCTAAGGAATGAGGTGAGTCTCTAGATAGGACTAGCTCCCTTGATGTACCACTTTGGATTGAAACTAAAACTAACATGGGGGGGTGGGTAAAAAGGGAGAAAAAAATTTAAAATTAATATAATCTAATGGATTTGATACACTATATATATTTATGACATCCAACCATATGTATGTGACACTTAAGACTGAGTAACGAACCAAACCTACACTTTCCCAATCTACAACTTCTCACATCAATGTTATATTGTGAGGTCAAGATGAATATATAAGATAATATGAATAGGAAAGAGGCCTTTAATGGAAGTAATGAAGAGATAAAGTCAACTAATCCTTGACATGTCTTAATAACACTTCACATGCCTTGCAAGAAGAATTTTTCCAACTATAAATAGGTTCCAAGAATGAGCTAACATGTTAAGGAAACAAGAGTGTCACTTAATAAAAATAAAAAATTAAGTAAATTCATGGAAGAGGTAAAAATTAGTCAATTTATTTATCAAAAGGTATACAATTGAGCAAGGCTTTGCCACAATCAAGTAGAACATCCATACAATGCAAAAATGGCCAACTCTTATAGAGTTTGAGAGAGAGAGAAAGAGAACTCAAAGGGTCACAAGAAAAATTTTCAAGCTTATCCAAGGAGTTAATTTTATATGTCATAAGAACATGGGATGAACCATGCAAGGTTTGGAAGTCCAAGTTTCCATTCAAGTTATCAAAGTTATGCAAAGTGGCATAAAACTCCTTTTCTTGAATATAAAATCTCCTTCATGGTTAGCCATATTCGAGTGACTTGTAAATAATTAGGATTATTAAAAATTATTTTAATGCAAGGTGAGGCTCTAAAAAATACCTCTCCATGCATTTTTTGCATTCTTGGTTTTCTATAATCACCTAGAAGAGAGCCATCATCACCTACACTCTAGGAAATCATGCACCTTGCACACTTGTCTTCAAATTTGGATTTAGTTTTTCATTAAATTCCATTAAATTAGGAATTTGACATGTTTCAAGACCTTAAATTCCCTTGGAAGAATTAGACAATATTTAAAAACATCCCACTTGAAGTTTTCCATCTTCACTAATTTATCCAATATGCTAGATTTGACTAGCTGAATTTAAACACCTAGTTTGGGGTAATTAGAATATGTATCATGGAATGAAATTATTTTGAGGATTTATTATAAGTGTCAATATTTATCAAAAAAAAATTATCTCCTAAATCCTTTTTTATAATGTACAACACATAAAATAGTGAGAAAAATCATATTTTTGCCCCCATTAATACTATTCTGTCTAACTCATCATGGTGTGAAGTAGCTTGGGGAAGTAATATAAATAATACAATAATAATTATAGGAAATATATTTCATTTATATATATATATATAGCTCCTTTTTTCAAAATTGGTTCTTTCAAGGGTTTGCAAGGGTTTAGACCTGTTTTGGGTCTTAAGCATTATTCATAAAACTTGGATGTCCAAGTTGACAAAAAATTACATAAAAGTGTTCTTAGGGGACCCTGATAACCACCCTAAACTTATTTTTATACCATGAAAACCTTCATGGGAGATATGAGAATTAGAACTTGGCTTCTCATGCTTGTTTTCATATTTCATATATGCTTGAGTTGCTTTTAGACCCAAAAATGGTTTCTTCGATGTCTCCTCTACGATACGAAGGATGAAAAACCTATGTAGTGTTTACAATTACATGTTAAAATATGTTTTAATTCTAAATTCATGAAAAAAATATGATGGAATCCCCATTTGGGTACTAGGATTCAACATGTTAAGTAGGCCTATTTTGATTTTAAATCTCAAGGTGAGTTTTTATAGGTTATATTGCATTGAAATAGATCAAAAACCTATACTAGGGTACTTTATAAATTTTTTAGTTCACTTTAAATCTTCATTCATTTTATAAGTGATAGTTGCCCTTCATTTGGACTTTAGGCGTATTCCTTCCTTACTAGGTCTACCTACAAACCTTGGTGTCCAGACCACTTTACTTAGTTTTATCCTTCTTCAATTTGTTCCTTATGATTTTTTAGATGTATTTCAACTATGTAAACCTTATTTCAAAGTTAATTTAACTTTTTGTTCACCTCCCATGCTTTTTATCCTAAACTTGCATGGTTTATACAAGGGTGAAGTGCCCCTTGTCTAAGACAAAACAAAGAGCACTTCCCCTATTTGATTAGATATACCATTTACTTTATGAGATTACCTAACTAGTAAACATTATATGTAAACACAATTATCCTTATTTGACATCATTTACCACTTTAATTCACTAAAGACTCAAGATAGACTTTTGAATGATAGACTATGTATAGGGTTTGCTTCTCATGGACTGAGTTTTCCTTAAGTGAGGGTTACTTATTTTATTTATTTGAATTATCAAAATATTTTAGAGAGAATAATGATATTTATGAATTCATTATATACCTGGTCATCACCGTAACTCTTCACATACTCCTTCCCATACGTTGCCTAGTTATGGCTTTGTTACCATGCCTGACTATGTTTGGCTTAGAAAGGGACTTGTTCATGCCATTTTCATGGATTAGGATTTGTTAATTGTTTATGACATATTTATATATTATATGATAATTAAAATGTTCTTGGATATATGTTCATCTTGGATAGGTATAGAACTAATCAAAACACTCTCTTTGCTCTCTTTGGTCTAGATTGTGTGTAATGTTCAACCATGTGGACTATGGGACAAACTTTTATGATATGAGAGTTTATAATTATGGTTTTTCATGTCATTAATATGTTAAATATGCTTAAAATCCTTACAACATGCATACTAATAACTTTAACTCCATCTTTCCCAACTAGGTTTACATGACAAACAGACTGCATTTCTATTTAGACCCTATTTGTAGGTTAAAATGGCTATGTATACCTTGTCATGATGTCTAAAATATTTTAAAACATCTTGTGACTTTTCCAAAAAAGTATGTCTCATTTATAATTACCAATTTTTTCAATTTGAACTCAAAACTATGCTTCTTCATTTGGATTGAGATACCTTATCTGTTGACTGCTGTTATAGGTGGATATTTAAAGGCCTCAACTAGAATGACCATGGTGTGAAGTGGTCTACCTAAGTCCAATTTAGGGTCACACTAATAATTTATTCTCTTTAAATAATCTTATATACTCAATTGAGGATCAAACTATGATTCATTTGGACTAAGACACTCTTGGCCTTAAGACCTTACTAGTTGTAAGTTACTCATAGGCTTATGAGTGTTCATATGAATTTAATTTGTCTTGTCTTGATGCTAAATAATCTTATTTAACCTTTTAAACTCAAGATGGTACTTTATATTAACTTATATTCACCTTGAAATTTTTAAATCACTATCAAACACATGTTCATAGGTCACTATCAATCAACCTTGCTATAGGTGCCCAATTGGACCACTTGTAAGGACTATGAGAGTTTAGGGATCAAAATATGATATGTATATTCCTTTTCATGGTATCTTTGATAATTATTTATTCATTAAATAAATTAACACATTTAATACATTGTGAATATTCCAATCTCAAACCTTGTATGAAGGATTCCTCCTTGAGGTCATAGTCCTAGAGAGTTTATTGAAGTATCTCAATGCTTTTAAAGGAATATTTGATATCTCAAACAACATACCTTCCAATGTTATTTGACCTCCAAACTTGGCACATATATTTTATATGTTAGGGGATATAATATCATCCAATTTAGGAGTTAAAAAATTTATTACCATCATGATAGAAGATATTCCCAAAACCTTCTAGACCTCATTTTGTACTTTTAAGGGATTGTGTCTCAAATGTAGACAACTTGTCCTCAAACATGATTACATACTTGAAATTTCCCTCTAGAAACTTTTTATGAGTATTAAAATGATGTATAAAAACTAATATGGCCTTAATTAATGTTAATACACTTAATTCACCACCTCAAAATAAACATTTAACTCACTTTGGTACTGGTACCACCTATAGATGCATATTTGCAAGTGGGTTTAATATGTAGACTATGAGATGAGGTATTTATTATAATGAACTAGTTTCATAATTGTTATAAAACCTAAATAAATGATGACATGAATATTATTCACGTCTCAAACTCTTGTTAAATCTCATGAACTATTTTTAACTTTCGTCTTTCCCTCTACAGACCCTTGTGAAAGCACATGAAAATATGGCATTGATAATGAGGGTGAGATATGGTAGCTTGCACTATTTTTTACCTTTCATGAGTTATATATCAATATACAAACTTGAAAATTCAATATTCACACCTAAAGGAGTTTGAAACTACTACTGAAGTACCTATTCTAGCATGACATCATTTTAGGCTACTGTAAGTATATTGACTGAGTTTTTCATGTAGACTATGAACATGTGTACATATGGATACAAACCATAAGTAATTACTTGGATAATTACATTTAAATATTAATATATAAATAATATAACCATAAAAACATGTACATTTAATTAATAAAACCCCCTATAACCATTCAAATAGCATGGAAACTCATAAAATAGTGGAAACTTGTTCATCAACATAGAATGCACTAATTTACAAAATTGATGGTATTTAGCTTATCAAAACAACCCCAAACTTTAAAAAAATAATGGTAAGTGATATATAAGGAATTTGAAATCATATTTAATAAATATTATCATCTGAATCATAAATAATTTCTCAAACTAAGGAAAACCCTGAAAGGTGTATGAATGAGCAGGCAATTTTGGATAGTCAACTTCAAACAAATTATTAATAAAACACAAGCCACCTTTTCTCAAAATTATTATATTTATTATATATATATATATATATGTATGTATATGTATATGTATATATTTATATATATGTATATGTATACATATATACATATACATATATATATATATATACATATACATATACATATATATACATACATAGATACATATATATATATATATATACGTATATATATATATATATGTATATATATATATATGTATATATATATATATGTATGTATGTATGTATGTATGTATATATATGTATATGTGTATATATATATATATATATGTATGTATATATATATATACGTATATATATATATATATATATATATATATATACATAAATTTACATACACACACACACACACATATATATGGCCTCATGTAAGGTTAAGACACTTAATTCATCACCTCAAAAAATCATTTAACTCCCTGTGGTACTGGTACCACTTGTAGGTGCATATTTGTAAGTTGGTTTAGTATGTAGACTGTGACATGAGGTATTTCTTATAATGAACTAGTTTCATCATTGACATCAAACCTCCATAAATGATGATATGAATCTTCTCCGTGTCTCCAAATTTTTTTAAAGCTCATGAACTATTTTAAAGTTTCATCTTTCCCTCTGTAGACCCCTATGAAAGCACATGAAAATATGGCATTGATAATGAGGGTGAGATATGGTAGCTTGCACTATTTTTGACATTTCACAAGTTATATATCCATATCCAAACTTCCAAATTCAATATTCACACATAAAGGATTTTTAAACTAATACTCAAGTCCCTATTCTATCCTGACATAATTTTAGGCTACTATAGGTGCATTGACTGAGTTTATCATGCAAACTGTGAACCTGTGTACATATGGATACAACCCATGAGTCATTTATTGAAGAATGAGGTTGTAATATTAATATATAAATAATATAACCTTTAAAACATGTACATTGGATTTAAAAAACCCCATTTAACCATTCAAAAATCATGGAAACTTAGAAAATAGTGGAAACCTGCTCATCAACATAGAATATACTAGTTTATAAAGTTGATGGCATTTAGATTATAAAAACAACCCAAAACTTGAAACCAAGCATGGTAAGTGTTATATAAGGAGGTTATAATCATCTGTAATCAATCTCAACATCTGATTTGTACATAATTTCTCAAACTAAGGCAAAACATGAAAGTTGCACAAATGAGTAGGCAGTTTTGGATAGTCAATTTCAAACAAATGATTTATAAATAAAATACCACCATTCCTAAAAATTACTATATTTATTTTCATTTACCTTAGTATATAATAAAATCCCAAAATATTTTGACTTGAAACCCTTTGTGTTGGCCATACCAAGTGGAAACCTACAAGTCACTTCTTTATGCCAAGAAGGGTGAAAAAGATATAGAATAGTTTTGAGCAAGAAATGTCATTTTAAGATCAAACCAAACATGTATTTGAGCATGAGTAAGGTTAAGATTCACATTTTCACATTTTACAAGTGGAACACTTCCCAAAGAGGCTATACAAGTGCCAATTTCTCCCTTTTTTCTAAACAAAATACCTTTTCATTGAAAAACCTAACAATTTTCAGTTATTGATACTTAATATAGAACCTATAGGACACATGGCACATAAAAAAACTCTTTTACACTTTTATATTTCCAAATAAACCTATATAAATAATTAAATACACCATTTTGACCCTTAAAATGACTTAAAATGATAAATGGACTAATTAAATAAGTTAACAAGGTTAATATAACATTGAATGGCATAAAATGATCTATGAAACATCTTATGACATGGTATTATACATCTTTATAGGCCTAAAAATCATGTTTTTAAATAGGGGTACACAAAGAATTAAAAGTCAAATTTGGTTAATAGGTTTTGTAAAAAAGATTCAAGGTAAAAGGATCTCATGCAGTCTCAAAAATAGTTCTCTTACACCACTGAGCATCTATGTAAGGAGAGAGATCCCTTTAGGTTTTTAGATGGTACAACCATGTGAGACAATATCAAGAACTAGAATTTTTGGCAAAGGATGGGATTTGAGACAATTTCCTTATTTGGGAATTGGTTCTTAATTTGTCTATCTCTCCTTTATAAACAATCCTTTATAAGTTAAGGCACTCACTATGGTTTTTTCAATCATGCAACAACTGCTTTTCTAAGATTTCTCCTCTACTAAGCACGATGATAGAAAAATTAAATTTTATGGATCTTGTCAAGAGTATGGACAACCTTTATATGACATTGTTAAACTTTACCCTACACATGTGAGGATCTTGAGATAATATTGAATATGTTGAAGCAATGAGTGGTCCAAGGTGGTAGTTTAATGTAATTTTTTCTAATGAGAGCTTGTTGTTTCCTTCAAATAAAAGCATGTACAGATTGTAAAAAAGTGTGAGAGTGTTTATAACTCTAAAAGAGATTTATTAATCTTATCCATACATTCATATCATTTTCATTTCTTTCTATCATCATATAAGTCTTTCAAATGAGCTAAATACTCCATAGTTGATGTATAAACTCTTAATTAGAGTCACTATCTGTACTAGTCCATACAATATCTTGAAGGTAACTTGAGCTGGCATGATGATTTTCTTAAGATATGTGAACTCTTGAAATATTGGATAATAGGTTTGAATTTCTTTGACAAGTCATGCGGTGTAAGTCAAAGAAACAACTCAATGTAAGGCTCGTTATGGGATCTTCATCTATAGCCACCTACAACCAAGCATACTAATATGAGTTTCAAGAGGTTTAAAGGTTATAATAAAAAAATGTCTATTTATGAAACTCAAGGAAAGACATCACAATTTCCTTAACAGCTTTTTAATAATTCTCTATCAACTCAAGTCAAATCAAGATGACTAAGAAATCTCATTAGGCCAAAAAGGACTAAGGACTATCTCAGACCATATAAGACAAGGACCAGAGGTTTCTCATATGAGGAATTCCATTGAGATTGTAAATAATGAGGTCTAAGAGGTTTTTAAGAGGATTAATTAGATATATTCATAGAGAAATCCAAGATGACACTAAATTATATAAAAAATATTCTCAATAGGATGACTAGGCCTATTCCAATTTTCCTAATGAACACCTACAACATTCATGATCAAACATGGTTTGAGAAGGTAATGGATTTGTTTTAAGGGATAAACAAGGGATCAAACAAAACCAATACATGTAAAATCCACCACCCAGGATGTCTTCATGGAAATCATGGAGGAAAACACCAATTGAAGATCACTAATTCTAGTCATAAGCATGCTAAATCTCTTTTTTAGCAAAGATTAAGGTAATTTTGAGTTGTTTAATGTAATGGAAATTTTATTTCTCTCAATACTACTCAAAGATCTTATTTCCAATTAAGGTTTATCTAATAAAATTTTGTAATATGGAGTATCAATAAGAGTCTTGGAGAAAATTTTCCCTCTTAAGATCAACCTCCTACCCACCATTAGTTTGTACATAGTCTCATGACCATTTATAATAGTCAACATGAAGATTCTTCAAAGGAGGTCATATTGAACAAGGTTCTTATGAAAACAATATAAGGATTGAATGGAGGTTAAGGATAAAATATTTAAAAATCAATTGTGATGTCATATATTTTCTCAAGTAAGTATTCACTTTAAATACTCAACCATAAATGTCCTCAGTCCATACAACAAGGTTTTGAGCCTCTTGATGACTAAGTTTCTTGAAGAGAGATCAAGGTATATAATTTAGGGAAAAGGAATGGTGAGATGTTTCCATGAAAATTATTTAAATTTTAAAGGTTTATTATTTTCCAACTCACCTAATCACTTCATCATCCTAATATCTCATATAACTATGAAGACCACTTACAATCATGGGATTACAATCATGCTTAGTGAGATAGGTAAGTGAAAATAGTTTTGTACTTAATATATGACTCCTGGATCATCAAAAAATGATAATGGAATATCATGGTTTACTTAATTAATATGGTAAAGGGTTAGATGAGATGGTTAAGTATCCTACGTAGACAAAAATTGACCTACATGTCCCGGCCTATAGGTCCTCCTTTTGATCAAACCAATATCAAATCAATGTGGTCTACAAGTGTAACATGATGATAGTTATAATTTTTTTAAAGTATTTAGAGATTAATGAATATTTCCATATTTTAAAAATAATTATATATTCCGTTACTATAGTGGATAAAGTCTCAAAACTACTAAGATTACTCAAGTCACTCCTTAAGGCATATATAGGTTAATAACTCAAGACAACCAACTAAGCCTAAAAGGAGAGATAAATATGAGGTAATGAATATTGGTTTATATCTCAAATATAAAATATAATTTATTAAACCATGTGGAAATGAATAATATGGTATTAAGTATTTTAAGAAGGAGATTCACATACAATCATACCTACACACAATCACTACATAATCAAATGCATATTAATAGTTTTGGAGGAGTTTACAATTTTGAAACCTCAAAAGGTATAATTAAATCCTAAAATTTATTAAATATTATCATGATAGGTAATTTAATGTTTTAGGTTCATTCTCAAGGCCATACATCAAATATAGATAGTCATTATTATGTTTTATAATTATTGTAGTCAGTTAAATAGTCTATGATGAGTCTAAGTTATCCTTTGGGAGTTTTGAGTACAAGAAAGAGGATTAGACTTTATCAAAGGGTTTTGATACATGAAAAGGTGATAGTAAGTCACTATATATTCTAAATAGTATGTGACATGTAGTTTTTCAAGTAACATGCCCTTGAGGGCTAGTTGAAGAACCCAGACCTATATCTAGTCTATGCTTACTGATTGAGTGTTTGGTACACATTTGGAAGTTGTTTAAGGTTGATAATAATTGATAGATAAGTGAGAGAGGTATAGTATCATCTTGTGATGATAATAAATCTTAGGTTAAAAATACATCAACATGTCTCTAAAGGAAGGATAACCATGCAAACCCTTGTCTTCCCACAAACATAGTCTAAATAGTGTTATGTACATGCACAATCCTAAATATGGAGATAGAGTGGTATTTTTGAGTGGTACGGCCAGTTTTTTAAGTTAAGGATAGGTTATAAATAATGTTTTATATTGAATTTGAGTCTCTCAAAGCACCTATAGGACATCCAAACCTTTAACACTTAGTATTACGCCTTTTAAGCCTAAATTTAGTCTTAAAATCTATAAGCTCCACCATCACATGGAGGCACTATCAGAATTTATT
>JARHVA010002994.1:2222500-2232999 GCA_037957365.1 Torreya grandis
ATTATTTAATGTAGTGTGTGCATGGGTTTATCAATTCATGTATCATCCTTCAACATCTCCATTTATGTCACCCTCTTTGATGATTCTCTCCCTCTATCATGCTCTGTAGGATGAATTCTGCTACATCCAAATCATGACAAGAACATAATTCACTTGATACATCATGATATATATACGTCATAAATTTTTTTTTTAATAATAGTTAACATAATCATATTGTACAAAATTCACAATACTTCTAACTCATAACTATTAAATCATGAAACCAATGTAACATACAATTGTCCTATAACAAATCCTGACTTACATTTTAGTTAAAAAGTAACCAATAAATCTAATAGACATAATAATCCATATAAAATTAGGTAAATAAACTTAGTGAGAAATTAATATGTGACATACTTCCCCTTAAAGATAGTCATCATCTCAATGACACTTATTCAAATAATAGTTCTAAATAATAATAATTATTTACCAAAAAAAATTAAATTAGAATGAAGTATCAAATTATTCAAGTATATGTGAAAATAACCTATATAACTCATCATATTCCTCCCAATATCACTATCCTCAAATTATTGGTCCCATAATACCTTTCATAATGACACTTTTCTATTATGCAAACAAATTTTTTTATTGTTAATTAATCTGATTGGTTATACCATGACCACCCTAGGATCCAAAACCTATAAATAATTCCAATCCAACACATGTGAAAGATTAGATATATACTTTTTAAGATAAATTAAATTTAAGACATTATGTAATAGAGATAGGGATAGTGATAATGAATTCCTATACACTACTGGATTGAGCACTTATAAGAATTCAAAGGGTCTCACATATCTCAGTGAAAGTTTTATTGATTTCCAAAATTTAATCAATCTCTTTTGTATCTTGAACCATAATAATACTTTATTACCTACTAAAAATTGCCTCACTTTTCTTATTATCATTGGCCTCAATAAATATATCCCTAATTATTCTCACTTGATTTTCGATTTTTGAAAGCATCTCAGGTCCAAAGACTACCCTATCTTCCAACCTATCCCAACTAATTCATGTCCTACACCCTTTTCCATACATTACTTCAAATGGTGTCATTTTCAAAGAAAATTGTTATGATTTATTGTATGAAACAATCAACCAATATATGGTATTTTTCCCACTTTTATTTTTGATTCATGAAATACATACATAGAAGATCCTCTAACACTTAATTATCTCACTTAGTTTGAACATTAATCTATTGGTGATATGTAATATTGAAGTTTAGTTGCATACCCAAGGCTGAATTTAGAATTAACCAAAACCTATAAGTCATCCTTATATCACAATTTGATATGATATTCTCTTGAGATCCATGCAATTGATACACTTCATTTAAGAATATTTTTTCAAGATTAGGTCCATCATCTACTAAATTACTTGGTATAAAATGTGCTAGCTTGGATAGTTTATCAAATAAAACCAAGATAATGTCATGCATGTTCCATGACAATGGTAGTCTTTAAAAAAATTACATATTGATTACCTACCATTTCCATTCTATTATGTCATTTGGATATAAGAATTTAGCCAAATGCGCATGTTCAACTTTCACCCACTAGCATTCTAGAAAACATGACACAAAGTCTATTGTATCTTTATTGATTACCTTCCATAAATAAGGTGGTCTAAGTTCTTCCATGAGACTGGTTACTCTTGGATGTCTTGAATATGGGGCGTTGTGTAGTTCCTTTAGTATTGTGCTCCTCATATTCTCCAAATCTAGCACATACATCCTTATATTATATTACATAAGACCATCAATCTCTAAGTTGTATCCTTTTATGCCTAAGAATCTTAGCATTGTCAGATAAATATTTCTTGACTTGATCATAGAATTCATCTTCTAGTGAAAATTTGATCACATGATCCCTAAAATTACTCTTGATAGTAGCCACAACTACCATATACCTTCTATGACGTAAGGTGTTAGCTACTCTATTTTCCTTGCCTTTGATGTAATTGATATCAAATTCATAGTCAGATTAAAAATCTAACTAGTATCTTTGATTAGCATTCAAATTTGGTTGGTTGAAGATGTATTTAAGTCCTAAGTTATTAGTCTTGAGATCAAGTAGTTTTCCCAATAAATAATGTCTCCAAACATGAAAATCATTAACAATTAGTGCAAGTTCAAGATCATTAGGGGTATGATTCACCTCATAAGGATTTAGCTTCCTTAACTCATAAACTACTAGTACACCATCCTACATTATAAATCCTCCTATTCCATCCACAGATGCATATGTGATCACTAAAAATTAACCATTGTGATTAGGAACTCTTAACACTAGTGATGAAGTAAGCCTTCTATTTAATTCTTGAAAATCTACTTCACACTTATCTAACTAGATAAAACATTTATTATTACATTACATACAAGTAATTGAATTAACTATCTTGGAAAAATTCTAAACCAATTTCTTGTAATATCCCATTAATCCCATGAATCTCCTTACCTTGTGGACATTCCTTGGTGCTGACCACTCCATATGGCTCTTATCTTAGTTAGATCAACTAGAATTCCATCTACTAAGATAATATGTCCTAGATATTGCACTTTATTTTTGACAAATACATACTTGGACAATTTTGTATTAAACCTATGTTGTGAAAAATGTTACAAAACTAGTTATATATGTTTAAGATGCTCTTCTTCATCCTTATAATATATAATAATATCAACTAAAAATACCAAAGCAAAATGATCTAGATAATCTCTAAACACATTAGTCATGAGATTCATGAATGTTGCAAGTGTATTTGTCAACCTAAATGGTAATAATTTAAACTGATAGTGCCCATATTAAGTACTAAATATTGTCTTTGGAATATCCTCATATTGTATAATTTTATTTTATCCATATCTAAGACCAATCTTATAAAATATTATTACTCCATGAATTTTATTGAAAAGATCATCTATTTGATGTAGTGAATACCTATTTTTGATATTCACTTTATTCAACATTCTATAATCAATACAAAGTTAAAGATTACCATCCTTATTCTTGAGAAAGGAAATTGGTACATCCCATGGTGACATACTTGATCTGATCAACCCTTTGGTTAACAAATATTAGAGTTCAGCATTTAATTCAACCAATTTAGTGGTTGTCATTCTATACACTGCCTTAGACTGAGGTTCTGATCCTTGTTTGATATGAATATATAAATCAACTCCCATTTAAGAGGAAATCTTAGCCATTCTTTTGGAAAAACATTATGAAAATTCCTAAGGAAAGGATAATCTTCAATGGATAGTTCATTGTTTCCTTTATTTCACTAATCTAGATAATAAATTCTTGGAATCATTTTCCTAAGGCCTTCCTAAGTTGCATTACATTAATTATCCTAAGCGTTAACTCCTTCTCACCCTGATTAATGTCTGATTACCAAAATTGTCTAGACACTCAACCATCTTTAGATAGCAATCAAACTTGTATTTATGATTTGAAATCTAGTTTACTCATAGGATCACATCATATGACCCTAAATATTCTACATAAAGATCCATAATTATTGTTAATTATAGCAACCTAATTTCTAATTCAACTAAACACTTGTCAACTTTGACTTTATAATCAATCCCTTATTGTAAAAACCATGCATTTTCCATTACTCAAAATTTTTTAGATAGTTTATTAATAATTATATGAGATATAAAACATTTTATATCCCTTGTATTTATCATAATGGAAACTATATGTTTAAATAAAATACCTCACAATTCTATTGGTGAAGCTTTAAATTTATCTTACCTATTATCAACTACTACATGAATACATTTATAAAAACTTCCTTGATGAGGGGCATAATATTTTTTCCTTAACTTATCATTGGTACATTCATGTGCATAATGGTGATATCCACAAATAAAGTAACCTCCTAGTGGTCCCTTCCTATCAGACTATTGGTTTCCCTTGAAACGACCTTTAGAACCATTGCCCAGTTTCTTTCTACATGAACCGTTATTTAATCTAGTATTCTAACCCTTGAAATCACTCTTGGATTCTCAACTCGTGTACTTCTAGTTCTTATTTTTGAAATTTGGCTTAAAACTTCCAAACTTTTTATTATACTTGTCCCTAACTTGAGTAAGATATTTCAACTTTTGCTCCTATTTGACTACTTTTTTAAAATACTTGGTCCATAGTAGATTGTCCATGAATGTCCACCTCTCCACCAATCTATGGTTTTAATCCCATGATGAACTTCTTAATCCTAAACCTCTCATCTACCTAATACTGAAGTACACATCTTAGAAGCTTAGTAAACTATTCCTAGTAATCATTCATAAACAAATCTCCTTGCTTCAGATTTCAAAAATCTATAAGATTTTGGTCAAAATATAACTATGCAAGACACCATGATCTAAATAGTGTCACAAACTACTCCCATGTAGTGGTGGTCAAGTTTATATTCATTTTTAACTTTTTACTGGCAAACCACATAGTTGCTTCTCTACCCAATTGGTATGTTCCCTAAACAAATTTCATGACCTAAAATTAGTTTTGAATATTTAAATACTTCTCCATTTCAGTCAACCATGCTTCAATTTTATCTCCCATAATGGTTCCATCAAACTTAGGTTGATTTACCTTTTTCATATCCCTAGCCAATTATATAATTACATGTGATCTCACATCTTGAAGCACTTCTTTACATCTCTACTCTTGAGGGATTTTTGGATTTAGCCTCATTATGATGGAATTCCTCTTCATGTCCATGAATTTCCTATTTTACGGATATAATTATATCCCTAATATCATTCATAGCTATAGAAATCTGATCCAACTTTGTTATTTTCTCAATGTAAAATTGGTTAGGATCAAATAGAGGGTTATTGTCATTGATATTTGAAGGACACTCTCTAGATGATATTTCCTTAACCATTATTGTATCTAATAATAGAAGAATAAAAAAAATTTAGTGGACTCATTAAGTCCTAGAGTTTAACCCACAGCTCTGGTACCACAATATAACATCACCACAAAGATTTACTAGAATAACATAATAAAAATTTTAAAATATAAGTTCCATGTGTTGTTTCATTAGATTACACCATGAGAATATAATTAGTGATATATGCATACTAACTATGTTAAACATAAATTAAATATGTAACATTAATAGTTACTAATCACTAGCATCACATGTTAAAAAACATAATTTTATAAGGAAAGTAATTACATAAAATCCATCTACAACTAGTAAGATAATATAACCACTACTATCAATGTATAGTAAGTAGTCAATTATATTTCCAACTAGAATTATATCTCATCATAAATACAATAATAGATACAATCTTCCACGGAGCATGAGTCACTTAAACTCCAGTATCTCTGATAATCTCAAGTGTAGTCTCCAATATGTACTATAGGGAGAAGGGAGAGCATCATCATAGTGCTTTTCCATACTAACCACATAGGTAAGCGACCTCCATTCATAGATGGGTAGATAGTGATGATGCAAGAATCCAGAGAGACATGTTAGTACTTATGTGTTTTAAGATTTATAATACATGATGTGTACCATAAAGAAAATAATTCCTAACATGATATCACACAAACATGTAAATCATACATATGAAATGGCAATGCCTATTTAAACATTACTTTGGGCAAAGTTTTTAAATAGTTATTGATCTCTAGGATTATTCAAATTCATACACACCACTTGATTAGATTGCCTACATATAGCATTGGTGATGCTAAGTAACCTAGTGAAATCCATCACAATTCTTAGTTAGGACCCACAATGCAAGATTTGGTTAAAATTAATGTCATCAATAGATTCATACTGATTATTTTCTATTATCAAGTACAACTTAAGCTAAATATGGGAATAATCACATTACCTACATTTAATC
This sequence comes from Torreya grandis, assembly GCA_037957365.1. NCBI lineage: Eukaryota > Viridiplantae > Streptophyta > Pinopsida > Cupressales > Taxaceae > Torreya > Torreya grandis. Next base: position 2,228,424 of record JARHVA010002994.1, read on the forward strand.
CATCAAACATATGAATGAATATCCACTATTATTATTAATCACATTAATTATAAGCATGAAAAGTAAGTTTAATTACTAAATGGGTAAAATACATACTTATCTTGCATGATCTACTTTCCATAAGCAAATTAAAATGAAATACAATCAACATTTTCATAGTATATTGCACATACCACTCAATTACAACTATTCGTCTTAATATTTATAAAATATAAAATAACTCACAAATAAGATCATAATCATTCGTCTTATTAAAAAATTTAGGAGGCTATATGTATATAATAGTACCTAATTCTTCAGTTTTTTATGACATCATTGCTAGTTAAAATCTATAACTATAGGCATGCATCCAATGTATGCATATAAGCTATATATGTATATGTGAATATAAGTTCACACATAGATATTTATCATATATTTATATACTTTACACATTATATATATATATATATATATATATATATAATGTGTAAAGTGTATATATAAATAGATAATATTGTAGTTTGGTAGAATCAGGATATATATATATATATATATATATATATATATATATATATATATATATATATATATATATATCCTCATTCTACCATACTACAATATTACCTATTTAATTATAGAATATAAGATTCATTAACATTAAAAGAACAAGCATATATAGGTCTAAATAGGGTCTCAAGATTTCTTAAAGCCCAAAATTAGATTCAAAATATTCAACATAAAATATATTGTATGATTATGATCGAAAACCATTACCTTGTTTTTACTTTTATTTAAGTCCATTAATTGTTTATGTATTATTAGAAATAGATTATAATAAACATAAGACAAATAACTATGCCTTGTTTATTTGTTGGATATTTATACCTTTACTAAGGTTCTAAGTGTATCTCTTAAATCAAATTGACTTCTAAAACATATATATTGGACCTTTACTTATTTTTATATATTATTAATAATGTGAATTGTTCATAGTCACCCATTCATGTTTTAACACAAATGAATTTATATCATAACTATATTAGAATATGATTACACTATAAATATATGTCTCCCCCATTTGACTATCCAATAACATACAGTTGAGAAATACTTCCCTTTTGTATTAAAAAAACATACTTGGCTCCTATATACTCAATTTATAACCAAACGTACAAAGTCCATTTATTTATGTGTTTTCAATTATTAATAAACATTACAATCATTCATTTGAATGTATGAACTCAATTTGGAATAATAATAAACACACACACTCTCTCTCAACATGTGTGTGTGTGTGTGTGTGTGTGTGTGTGTGTGTGTGTGTGTGTGTGTGTGTGTGTGTGTGTGTGTGTGTGTGTGTGTGTGTGTGTGTGTGTGTGTGTGTGTGTGTTTGTGTGTGTGTGTGTGTGTGTGTGTGTGTGTGTGTGTGTGTGTGTGTGTGTGTGTGTGTGTGTGTGTGTGTGTGTGTGTGTGTGTGTGCACGTGCGCGCGCATGTGTGTGTGTTGAGTATTGCCATTTATGTCAAAGGTGCATCTTGTGAAGCTTGTTATCAAAGGTGATTAAGGAAAATTCATAGTGTGTGATGTGACAAGGTGCATGGAAGAGTGTTGTCATGAGAGAAAGAGAAAGAGATAATTTTAAGACAACTAATGTCTTATGTCTATATGATTGATATCATTGTTAATGTTAGCATGGAAGGTATAGGTCATCAATGTCAAGTATAAATGAAGACTAATCATGATGTGAAGAGGTATGTACATGATACAATGAATGAACACAACCATGAAAAGGTTTTATGTAATTGTTTTATCATGTGAGTAAGGTATATAAACATTCATAAGAGTTTTAGCATGAGCCTGTAGGGGTAGGAGCTTCAATCTAAGTCTATACCCATACCATTCTTAGAGCCTACCTAGCCTAGTGAGTATGAAGATTATATTTCAATTTAATTATTCACATTATAGCATGGAAAAATGTGATATAATTTTTTTAGGTATGATCAAAAAATTTTAAGTCAATATTTTGAGGAAAAGTGAATGAATCATTGTTTTAGGCCTTCTCAAGGTCACATAATGAGGTACTCAAACTTGAGAAGCACTTTTAGGAATTAATTTGTATTTTTAACCTATTAATGGGAGTATAAGATGTTTAGAATATATTTTTAAGGGTCCCAAATAATATATCTAGGCATTAGTTTTTAATTCAAGTGGTAGTCCTTTATGAACAATTGTTAACAACAAAACATGTGTTAAACCTCCCTAAAACCCTAAATAATGATTTGATGGGAAATATTTTATTAAAATAATCTTAGTATTACTTTAAATTCCTATATAATCTATTGTATCATGCATCCAAATATCCTAGGTATCTCCATGTGGTGGTGTTTAGTCAGATGAGAGAGAAAATGTACATGTACAAGCTTATTTGTTAAGAAATTACTATAGCTCTCAAAAGTTGAATTGGTCAAGAAGAAAAAATGGATGGTATAACAACATATAGAGTAATTTTACATGTCCATTATTTTTATGGATATTTTATAGCCTTTAATTTCTCCAAATTGGTAATCCAAGTAAGCCAATCAAAAACAAACCTAATGGTGTGGATAATGTAAAAATTATGCAAAGATGAAGAAATAGATATAAGGGTATATGAATGATAGATTGATGAAATAAAATACATTAATAAGTTAATTTGTAATTTTATGTCATGATAATTATTTATATAAGTTTTAGATGTCAACATATGTGGTGAAAATGCTGCTCACAAAATGGCTTTTCTGGTTCAAATAGGACTGTGAAACATAAGGTCAAGAAATTAGTTTGTAAGATTAATATTTGACATCATACCATATGAATTTTATATCTAAGCCAATTTTTTATATCTCATATAATTATTTTTATTCATTAGGATTCATGACAAGTGTTTGAGGTCTAATTCTTCATGACTAGTTTTTGAGGTGTTTTGACAGTTCTAAGTAAACAAGTTGGAGATGTTCTTGAGCCCTTATTTACTAAGTGAAGGTGTTAAAAGAATATATTAATTACCCTAAGGTCATTTATAATTTTTATTTATGTTTCAATTCTCATGGTTGAGTATCTTAAGGGTATTTAAGCTTCATTATTGTAAGATAGACTTTTGAGATACATAGGCCTAACAAGGCAGTTTGTCCTAAAGGAGCTTTCATGGTATGAATGAAGGATGAAAGTATAATAAATCATGGATGAGGTAATAATATTTATTTTTAAATTGTTTTAATGGTTTTTTATTGTTTTAAAATTCCATATGGGTGAAATAAGATCAAGTTTTAGCATTAAGAGGGAAGACCTAATGCAATTCAGTCTCCATAAGACCTAAAGGAGAAGTAAGACCTAATTGAGTTATGGGATAGTAAAAGTGGTTAAAATTTTTATTTAACCATGTTCATAAGATGTCTTAATATCTAATATATGGCCAACCTAAGAGGTTTAAGGTGTATGTCTTACCTATTGGTGTGTGACCATGAGACTAGTATATACATGGTAATGTAGGCCTATTTATGAGTGAGTGAAACTAAGTGAAAAAATGATGCCTAATTGAGTATCATGACGTATTGAAATGAGTTTTAGACCATAAAATAATATAATATATGTGTAAGGAGATCAAAATTATGAGGTTTTTTAGTTGGTTCTGAGTCACTTAGGGAGTTGGTTGTTCCTTGTAAGTAGATGCTTACCAAAGCCTAGTTAAGTGGGTGCTTGACTTTATTGGGATTGGTGCTCGAGGTTGAGTTGGTTATAAAATAAATTTGGTCTTCTGTTTCATATAAAATTATTCAATTTTCATATTTCATAATTTTTTTTCTTCCCCATGAGGGTTTCCCACTCATATATATGTTTTCTTGTTTCATACCCATGTGAATGGTTTTTTATGTATTTCTAGTTCACTATGTTACTTTCATGATTAATGAATGTTAAATTATAATTGATATAAAGTTTTTTAAACACTAATGAAACCCCTTATAAATAATTGTGCTTACAAAAATTGGTATAAGAGCTTGGTTCTTTGAAGTAGGCCTAAAAACTTAAAGGATATCTTAGAAACACAAGCATCTCTATGATGCCAGAGCATCCAGGGTGTAAGAGCAATCTTGAATCACCATAAATAATAATTTTTTTATTATTTTTTTTTTTTGTAGGTTTTTAGTTATTTGGATCACATGTTGAAGTTTCCAATGGTTTATAACAATCAAAATATTTTGAAGGCTAAAAATAGTAACCTACTATTTTTAGTAATCTAGTATTTATGTATATATAGAAAAGTAAATTTATTCATATTATTTCATAGATAACCTCCAAATAATTATGATGTAATAAATGGTTCATAAATTGGATGCCCAGTTCAAAAGATATGTCACTCATAATTTGTGGACTCTAAAGAAAGTTACTATTTTAAAATTAGAAGGTAATCAAGGTGGCATAAAATTTTGGTGAAGTAAACTTACCAAAGTGATGCATGGTTACCTAATATAAGATGAGGATGAAATTTCAAGGAAAATTTATAATTTGTGTTTCATTCTTATCCTTGATTTTGGAAAAATCAACTATAGAGGGAAAA
>JARHVA010002995.1:0-85000 GCA_037957365.1 Torreya grandis
CCTTTGATCTTAACCTATGCTTTATTGCATGATAGATTCTAAATTTTGAACTTGGTGTTTTATTTGGCTAATGCTATAAATCCATTTTGGTATTTTACTTTTTATAATCAACATTCATTCAAACCAGACTATGGTATTCTTATTTAACTAAGTGGTTCATGTCGTAGTTGATTGTGTTATTATCTTCTTCAAAGTATTGAACTATATAGGTGTATGTTTATATAAACATGTGTATATGTGTGTGTGTGTGTGTGTGTGTGTGTGTATAAACGTGTGTGTGTGTGTGTGTGTGTGTGTGTGTGTGTGTGTGTGTGTGTGTGTGTGTGTGTGTGTGTGTGTGTGTGTGTGTGTGTACCATATGGCTTCAAGATCTATTTATGTGACTATGTTATCTTATGTTATGATTACATTGTTTGAATGGACTTTATTTTCTTTGTCATAGTCTTAAATCCCAACCCTAGTATTTGGTTTGATTAGGTCATGATTATTATTGTGTTCAATATTGATTATTATTATTTTGGTTATGCTTATTATTGACTCATATATATATATATATATATATATATATATATATATATATATATATATATATATATATATATATATATATATATATATATATATATACATATACATATATATATATATATACATATACATATATACATATATATATATATATATACATATACATATATACATATATATATACATACATATATATATATACATACATATATATATATATATATATATACATACATATATATACATACATACATATATATATATATATGTATGTATGTATATATATATATATATGTATGTATATATATATGTATGTATGTATATATATGTATGTATATATATATATATGTATATATATATATATGTATATATATATATATGTATGTATATATATATATATATGTATGTATATATATACATATATATATATATATATATATATATATACATATACATATATACATATATATATATATATACATATATAATATATACACATACATATATATATATATACATATATATATATATATATATATATATATACATACATATATATATACATATATACATATACATATATATATATACATATATATATACATACATACATACATACATATATACATATATACATATATATATATACATACATACATACATACATACATATATATATACATATATACATACATACATATATATATATGTATATATATATATGCATATATACATATATATATATATATAATACATATATATATATATAATGTATATATATATATATATATATATATATATATATATGTATATATATGTATATATATATATATATATATATGTATATATATATGTACATATATATATATATATATATATATATATATATATATATATATATATACATATATATATATATATATATATATATATATATATATGTTGTCTCCTTCTACAACTACATCATTGTATCAACTGTGTTAGATTTTGCATTAAAGCTACAAGGTTATACTTGTGATGTATGGATGCATAAGGATACCTACAAGTTATGGTCTTATAATGGTATGATTATATTATTGATATCTTTGTTAATACTTTGACTTAGTTGATTTAAGTTTTGGATTTTAGTGGGTCATATTTAAGCATGTTGCTTATGGAGGCATACCTACATGATTTATGTTGTGTTTAATAAATAATTATGATTGAGTTATATTTTGTTTGTGTCATTATTTAATTAGGTTTTACTTGGATGTTTGGGTTACCTATTATAATGTGTGGACTATCATCCTAGACTAGACCTAAATATTTAAGAGTATATATTATGGGTCTAGATGGTTGAGGTTGGCCATGATATTGAATAGGGTTCCAAGTAGGATAATTTGTAAGGATATATTATGGATTAGATTTGATACATTCTATATCATTTGGCATTTAATATTAACCTTCTCCACTCTCAATCTATATTTAGACGAACTAACTATTCCCATCTTGCCTTGGAATGATATGATTGTTTTTCATGTATTCATTTTATTTTCAGTATGTCTTTTGTTCAAAAAATTAATTTGCTCATATTTCATCTCATGTTCTCAGTTATCATAACCACCATCCTACTGATGGTTGAGGTGGTGAGGGCCACCAATGGTTAGGCTCATAGGGTGGGTTGGGTGGGTTTATCCTAATCTATTTATCTATGTTTGACTCCATGATTCTATGACTTTGCACACATGTATGGAAGATGGTAACAAGTTGATTTTTTTATTTGATTTAACATTGATATATTTTATTAGCATGAATATTAGGTTAGATGATGTTAGTTACTTGATAGAGTTGTTAGTTTAACATTAACTATTACATTGATAGCTACTAACTTATGTTATGAATGAAATTGTTGAACCAAATTGGGAATCAAATATGACATGAGGTAAATTGATTATTGGTTGAAGGTGATATAAATTAGGTACATTGTATTACATAATTATTGAGTTAATTTTGCTTTGATTTAATATTCTTTTAAATCATATATTGTCATGTTAATGTAATGTTTTTTATGATGTTAATTATATTTAAGTTTGATGTAGTTATGATATACATCATTATAAATATTCATTATCTTATTAATTATTGATGTCAGCAGAATTAATCTATGAATACTAGATTTTGATCTACTTGGATGTTTTACATTTGTTCCTTAATTCTGCAAATATGTTGAATTCAGAAGGGATAGATCATATGGGAAATCATATAGAATTTATGTTGTTATCTCACATTATCTAAATTAGTATTTGGTTTGGATTATCACTTTACAAATATAAATGCATAGATGCATATGGGTATTTTAATCATATCAGCAATACATAAACTTTGATAGCTAGATCATGAGAAAAATAAATCAAATGCTCCCTTCTATCATGCATTTCATACATACTTGGTTGCATGCAAGGTATTTATTTTGCATACATTTATAATATATTAATTTTTAATTCATGTATATCACATTTGTGAAATCTGAAATTAATGAGTTAATTCTTATATTATTCAATAAAGGAAATAACAGTTAGTTAAATTTTGTGATTTCATAATAATCACATACAATGTTTTGCATAGATTATTCATTTGATTAAGTAAAGGAACTTAAATAAAACCATAATAAAATTTAAGATGATAACCATGTTATTATGTTAATTTACTCTATTTAATGAGACTTAGTTGATTAACTAAAATTTGTACACTCACTATTTTCTTTCATGACAAGCTGTATGTATCTTACTTTACTTTTTGATAGCCAAATTTTTCTTACCTCATTACCTTGGCTTCCCAACCAATAAGTTTGTAAAAGTTCCTTAAGTGGAACCTTTTATTTAGGTTCCACTCATCTTGAAACTTAGATGAACTTCATTGCTTGATGATGTTGAATTCCATGCTTGAACATTGTTTTTAAACACTTGCTACTTTATATATATATATATATATATATATATATATATATATATATATATATATATATATATATATATATATATACAATGATATATTAGGCATGTGATTATGGAATATTGTATGATATGAAATGAATTCTTCTTAATTAAATATTTGATTTGGATTCACTATTTTTGTAGGTTACTTTTCTTGAAACATATAGATAGTTTAGATTTATTTGATTAAATGCCTTAAACTCTTTAATATCGCATTGATTATGTCAATATAAATGGTTATGTCTTGTTATAGAATTATAATGTTGAATTATAACTGTATCATTGATTGTTATGAACATCCATGATTAGTAAACAAATGGTGTATGAATCATACAAATAGTGTGATGACCTTAAAGGTTGTAAGGCATTATGACCTAGTCGGTAGTACTAGAGAACCTTGTATTTAAATATGTTTCCTCTTATGCTCTAGTATATGTTGTTGCATGAATGAATCAAAATATACAAGTATTGAATTATTTCTAATTGCTGATTTTTTTTCCTATTTGAATTATGTATCATGTATTTTAATATAAACCTATGATTAACCTAAATGATAACTTAGGGAAATAAAGTTATCCTTCCCAATTAAACCAATCTTTGAACTTAACCATCCTCGAGTAGAACTAAAATTCACTGAAGAGAGTGAGGTATTTACCTAGGGTTAAGGACCTAAAAATGATCTTATGTGTTAGTATGAGTTCCACGTATGGCACTAAATTTTTATCTATGTATGCATACATCGATATTCCTTGAACCCCATAATTATTATGTAAAATAACCATGCTTCCCCATAACACCTTTTGTATGTGTTTACCTCTAGCTAATTGCCTTAATTCACCTCTTTTGGTTCTGGTTGTGCATATGTGAGTGTGTTAATATTTTTCATTACGTTAGCAATACTTATTAAGTGGGACTAACACATGTCCAAAATGTACTCTAATATACAATTTCAAAAAAAATTAAGGTTATTTCATCTGGTATCATAGCAGTTTTATGCTCTAAAAAAATCTAGAAACAAGTATTTTCCTTAACAATTACAATCTTCTAAGTTATCACTTATGATTTCTCAAGATTGTTAGAACATGATCAAGTAGAGGAAACATCTATGTAAATTATTTGAATGCCAACCCAAATAGGGGTAGAGGTAAAGGACATGGAATGGGTCATCAAGGTCACATCCCCATTCATAACCTATAAGAACTATTCATGAATAATGTTGATAGCAATACTGAGGTACCCAATGCTGAAGTGGTCGATGGGATTCTAATTAATAAGCATGAGGACATCCTTAGTGGAATATTGATAGCCCTTAACACTTTTCATGGAAATATTGATAACTAGGAACAAAGATTGAATAATCTTAAAGGGATATCCTAAGAGGAAGTACCTAGGTTGAAAATGGAACAAGTGGAAGGACCTATAATTCAAGAACTACCTTTGACGACTATTGACCCAATCATCAAAGCGCTGAAGAAGCTTCCACTACCTACCTTTTTAAGCAAAAAAATAGGTAATGTAGTCAATGCATGGTTTATACACTTGCAAAAGTACTTCAATTTGTATAATATGTCTTCTAATATGAAAGCTAGAGTAGTAGCCTATCAGCTAGTAGGACTTGTAGATTTATGGTGAAACCACATTTGTGTTATTGAAAGATATCAACCTTTGAACCTATCCTATTATATTTTTGAGACTTAGTTTTATAAGAGTTACTTGAATGCAAACTATAAGGAGTAAAAAATCATTGATTTTTAGCTCTTAAAGCAAGAGAACATGTCTATTTCTAAGTATGAGAACAAGTTTCTAAATTTGTTGTGTCATGTGAACTTTATGCATGATGAAGAAACCAAGATTAATAAGTTCAAACTTGGACTTAAGGAAATTCTAATTCATGATGTTAACATGATAAATCTAATAACTTTGGTTGTAGTAATAGAATCAGCCTATAGGGCTGAGGAAAAATAAAAGTCTTGCCAAAAGGCAAGATAAGAATTCAGGTCAAATATGCAATAGTATAAAGCAAAGAACCTTTCTTCCATGAACAAGAACTTTAGAAAATCTGATCATAACCATAGATTTTTAGGAGGTAATAAAAATTTCACCAAGTTTTTAAATCAAAATAGGAATTTCAAGTCCCATGGATCTTCTAAATCTAGTTCTTACAAAAAGGAACAACATTAGAACAATCAATATGGACTTGCCATGGGTGCTAACATTATTCTAGTAGCATCTTCTAGACTGATTATCTATTAGGAATGTGGGGATAACCACTATAAAAAAGACTATCCTAAACTAAAATTAGGCCACGTGGTGAATTATAGAGTACATGTTGTTGTTGATAATCACAATGTTGACTTGCAAGCCACTCTAATTGAAACTTAAGTATAATTAATAGTTTTCCTTTGACTATATTGATTGATTATAGTACAATAGATTGTTTTATTTCTCCTTTTACTACTAAGAAATGTAATATCAAAACCATCTTGATAAGAGAAGGTTGGGAAGTTGAATTTGGTGCTAACAAGAAAGTACTTAATCTTGAGTACTTGGAGCAAGCATAATTAGATCTTGGTGTTTTTAAGACCAAAGTAAATCTTTTTATCATGTATTTAGGGTATTATGATCTCATCCTTGGGATGTATTGGTTGCATGAGCATAAAACTACACTTGATTGTGTGGGTAAAAGAGTGCAATGTACCAATGACCTTAGCTAAATTGTTGAATTGCAAGGCATGCAAGGGTCCACAAGATGTAAAACACTTTCAGCCTTATAGTTGAAAAGAGCTATTAAGAAGTGTTGAAAGCTTTATACAATCCAATTTTAGGAAATATCCAATAAAAAATAAATGGTACAGATATATTTTCTTGTTTTAAGGGAGTTTATGGATGTTTTTCCTAAAAAATTGCTTGAGTTACCACCCAAGTGAGAGTTTGACTTCTCTATTGACATCATACTCAAATCTATCCCTACTTCTAAATAACCTTACCACATGAATGTGGATGATATATAAGATTTGAAAGTGTAGCTACAAGAAATTTTAGACAATGAAAGAATATGGCCAAGTGTGTCTCCTTAGGGTGCTCCAGTGGTCATTGTGAAGAAGGATGATACTTTAAGGCTTTGCATTGATTACTATATGTTAAATAGGGTAACAATAAAAAAAAATTATCCTTTACCTAGAATTGATGACTGATTTGATTAAATGAAGGGTTTTTTAGTCTTTTCTAAGATGGAATTGAGATTAGGATACCATTAGATACAAGAAGACATACATAAAACTACCTTTAAAACTCGTTATGATCATTATTAGTTCACAGTTCTACCTTTCAACTTGACCAATGCACTTGTAACTTTCATGAATATTATAAGCAGTGTATTTATGGACTTTTTGGATAAGTTTATTCTATTTTTTCTTGATGACATTCTTATTTATTCCAAAAATGAGGTTGAGCATGATCAACATCTTTGTCTAGTCTTGAAAAGACTAAGATAACATAAGCTTTATGAGAAATTATCCAAATGTGCAATCTATGAATATGAAATTCATTACTTAGGGCATATTCTTTCTAAAAAAGGCATTGTTATTGACCCCACTAAGATCAAAGTTATTCAAGATTGGCTTGTTCCTTCCAATGTGCATGAAGTGCATAGATTCAAGGGTTTGGCTAGTTATTATCAACATTTGTTGAGAACTTTTCTAGTGTGGCATATCCCATCACTTCTTTGCAGCATAAAGGAAAGAAATTTGTATAAAATCCTCAGTATGAGGAAGCATTTATTAAGTTGAAAGGGTTTCTGACAATAGTTCCTATTCTTATCATACCAGACCCAAATGGTAACTTTGAAGTTGGGTTTATGTTTATAAAGAAGGCTATGGAGTTATCTTGACTCAAGATGGAAAGGTTGTGGCTTATGAGTCACAAAAATTGAAATAAAATGAAAATAACTATCCTATGCATGATATGAAGCTTGTTGCAATTGTTCATGCACTCAAACAATAGAAACATTTCTTACTAGAAAAGCCTTTCAAGATGAAATCTAATCACTAAACTCTTAAGTATTTATTCTCTCAAAAAATATCTAAATGTACACCAACACAAGTGGCTAGAATTTTTTAACAATTTTGACATGAATGTATCACATGTTAAGAAAAGGAAAATCATGTAGCTAATGTACTTAATAGATGTGTATACCTTATTGCCTTGTTAATGCTACATGGAAATTTTAGAAATGTTATTTTGGAATAGTAGCTTGTTGATGTATTATACTGTGATGTAAGAGTAGGTTTGGCTGATGAGCTTATTGTAAAAATATTTGCTAAATTTTTTATTGCAATAAATAGCTTGATAGTGCATAAAGATAAAAATTATATCCCTAGGTTGGGTGACTTGAGAATTTTTTTACTTAATAAAGTGCATACAACACCTTATTATGCTCATCTATGGGTTATAAAAATGATGCATGAGCTTAAAAAGATCTATTTTGGCTTAGAATGAAGCATGATGTTGCTAAATTTGTAGTAAAATGCTTGGAATCCCAGTAGGCCAAAGCTGAGTATTACCGTCCATGAGGACTACTATACCCTCATGATATTCCAAGAGATAAGTGGGTTGTAATCTCATTTTATTTTATTATGGGGATGCCAAAATCATGCAACAAGCATGATACCATCCTAGTGGTGATCAATAAAGCAACTAAAGTTGGTCACTTTATTATTGGGAGCTTCACTGATGATGTATCTGTGTTTATAGAATGCTTTGTCAAGGAAGTGGTAAGACTCCATAGTATACCTAAAGTGATCATTTCAGATCAAGACAAGATATTTACTTCAAGGTTTTAGCATACTTTAACTATAATTTTTGAAACAAAGATGATTTTTAATTTTTTATATCATCAAAAAATAGATGGGAAAATGGAATGACTCAACCAAGTAGTTGAAGATATGTTACGCATGTATGTAATAGATCAAAAAAAAATGGGAGGACTACCTCCATCTATTTAAATTTGTATTTAATAATTCCTACCATTCAGCTTTTAAGATGACTCTGTTTGAAGCTTTTTGGTTGGGGTAACTTGGAAAAAAGGGTTGTTAAAGGACCTTATTTGCTGCTAGAATATGATAGGCAAATTGAATTAATAAGGCATAATTTAAAAATAACTTCTGACAGGAAAAAGAGCTATGCAAATCAAAAGAGAACCATGCATGAATTTAGCATGGGATACTAGGGTTTTTTTCACATTAGACCACAAAAAAGTTCTATTATGTTTGGTAAGGCTTCCAAGTTATCACCATATTTTGTCAGGCCTTTTGACATAGTGGAAAAGATTATCCCTATTACTTATCAACTGGTACTTCCTACTTCTCTTTCAAGGATTCATGATGTTTTTCATGTTACTTTGTTGAAAAAGTATATACCTAGTCCATCTCATGTTTTAGATTGGACTCATTTATAGGTCATGAAAGAGGAAAATATCTAGTTAGAACCAGTGAGAATCTTGGACCATCATAGTATTAAGCTATATAACAGAGATATACAATAGGTTTTGGGACCCTATGAGTGAAAGGAGTGTTACTTAGGAAGACTCTAATATTTTTAAACAACATTATGCATGTATTTTTTATCAATTCATCGGGATGAATCCATTCAAAAAGGGGGAGGATGTTATGATCTTGAATTTTCATTATATATTCTATTATTATGGCATTAACATTATGTTTTAGATTAAGGTAAAAATAGGTTTTGAAGGGGCCCCGAAACCCTTTAATAGGAACAAAAAAGATAAAGCATTACCATGCACCAGGAAAAGCCATCCTTAAACCAACTAAAATGTAGCAACAAAAATAGGTTATACAAGGATAACCTCAAAAAACCATTAGATAATCAACCCCCTAATATCCTGAGAGATGATCTAATATCTATTTTTTGGGGTAAAATCCAGAATAGTTGCCTATCTGCCATCATCAATATTCTGCATACTTTCTAGCTCTCTAGTTTTCCTTATGGGTCTTCTTCTGGGTTTGTCAGGAGAGCCAATATCCGGTTTCACCTTACGATGATGTTCATCTCTTTTGACGAGTTTATCCCGAGGAGAAACAATTTGTTTCACCTTTGTTTGCTTGTCTTTTTTATTGCTTCTAGTTTCTACTCCCTTTGTATTCGTGTTTTTTCCACCCCTTTTTCTTTGGTTCTCCTGCAGCTCCTCCAAAGGGATTTCATTATCAGCTTGATTCTCCCTAGACTGAGAAAGGAGAATATCTCCCTCTTCTAAATTATTTACATCTTCAACCAAAATTTCTCCTTCTTCTAGTACACTTTTGTCATCAGCATCTCCCCATCGCTCTTCTATCCTTTGATAGCAAACGATTTGTCTTGATAAATCCATCAAATTTTCTATTCTTTGTTCAATAATTTTGATATTTGTTTGCAGTCCATCTCCTTCTTTTTCTGAATTTTCTTTCTCAATAGAGAACTCTTTATACGCCTCAGCTTGTGGATCTTTAGGTTCTTCACAAGAAGGCTCTTTATCCGCCTCTTCATCTAAATCTTTAGACTCTTCACGAATCTTTTGTTCTTGTCTATGATCTTCCTTTAGTTTCCATTCTTTCTTATGCTGAATTTTTCGCCCATCCAAAACACCACTCAGAAGATTTTTGATTTTAGACGGATAGTTTTTAATGAAGTGCCCCTGTTTCTTACAAGCATAGCATGAATTAGGCAAATCTTCAAAAAAAATCCCTTGAGTTTTTTTGCCCAGCTTGGATATTATATCCATCTTTTCTGGGATGTGATTCAAATCTACCACTTTGACATAAAGTTTGGCACTTTGAAGTTTGGATCTGGAAGCCATAGCTTTATCCACTGCCACAAGTTCACCAAAAGAACTGGCAATACCTTTAAATATTTCTTCATGCCAAAACTCTAAAGGGAGTCTAGGAAGTCTAACCCAAATGGGAGTGGTTAAGAAAAAAGAATCAGATAGATCCATGTTGGACTCCCATTTTTTGATAGTAAGAGAACATTTAACAAAAGACCACGGTCCTCCACCTAGAACCATATTCATATCTTCCTTACAATTGAAGATAAACGAGAAGAAACCATTCAACATTGGTGCCATTTCTACCTCTCCTCTAATTACCCATTTCCTTTTAACCATTTTTTTAAGAGATTCCAGATCTGGTCTTGCTCCTAAAAATTTACCCACTAGGGTGAAATCCATGGAAGACAGAGAAATCTATTAAAGGGTCTGGAATGAAAACTTGAAACTCACCTTTCTCCCAGCAAGATTTAGCAGTCACCGGTGGGAAAATAGATTTTCCATTGGGTTTCTTGCCAAACAGAGATGACCACTTCTTTTGTTCTGCATTCTCTGCCTTCAGCACTTCTAAATAATTTTCCTTATTAAAATGCACATTATCTTTCTCCTTTTCATGCTCCTACCCCAACACAGCAGGAGTAGAATCCATATAGGAGACATAGATCCCACTGAAAGGATTAAAACCACTTGACAGTTTTCCATTATTTACAATAGCATCACATTCTACCCCAAAAAAATTTCTTGCACCTCCTGCTGTCCCTCTAGGGTCTGTACCTGCTACCTGGTTCTCCACAAGCGGTTTTACTCTTGCCTTCAAACCTACGCTCTCCACATCAGATGGGGTGCCTTCAAACTGCTGCCTAGAAAACTCAAATTCTGGGTGCACTTCCAGTGCGCCCAGTGCGTCCCGCCTATACATCCTGACTATTATTAGATGTTATTTTAGCTAGATTATCTATGGTACTAGTTGTAATAATGTTGGGTTATGTACTTAATATTGTGATTAATTATTTTATGGAATTGTTATTATTGATGATGATATTATAAGTTTAGATTAATTATCGATTATCAACATAATATGATTGATGTCCTTTTTGGTGGTTGTAAGTTTTATCTATGAGCTAGGTAGATGTTAGAGGTTATACTTCTAGAACCAAGTGAATTCTGAGCACGTCAGCATGTCTGATAGGTATACTTGTTTTTGTTTATCCTTTGGACATCTTCATTGGTTGTTATGTTTATAATATGTGGTCATTATACTTGTTACTACTATACCTTGTTTGAGGTTTTTATTTACCATTATATTATGTTATGTGTTTTATTGGTCGTAGTCTCTATCCCATGCACATAGCTTCATTCTATTTTTTTCTTTCACATAAATTTGTGAGTATTTTCTTTGTACCTTCAGTGATCCTATTAACCTACGTAGATAACTACCTAGACCTACCTAGACCTATCACTTTAGAACCCTTGACACCCCACTTGGGAACCCTTGACACCTTACTCCCTTGTTCTATACCCCCTTTGTCTTAGCTAAACTTTCACCCTACCTAACACTATACACTAGGGTGGTGCCATGCTATTTCAATGACTAGTTAGTTATGGCTTGTCTTGGTATTATACAAGGTTTAATTCATTGATATTTTAAATATTATGTTATCGACTTAGGTTGAAAACATATGGGGAAATGTATTAACCCTAATTAATGAGGTAGGTGGTATATTTGGTGAAGGATATAATGTTAATCTATGAGTTTTACGTTTAAGTTGGAAGGTTAAGTCCTAATCTCTTTTTTTATTGGTCAAAGGATTAAATAACCATTGAGTCTTCTAGACTCACCATTAATGGTGAGGTTGGTGGGGGATTGCCTTGGGATATAGAGATGTTTCTCTCTCCTTCTAATTCAATGTGAAATTGAATGGGGTATGGGGAATGTGGATAAAAAGGATAGGGTTTTATATGGTAGATAGAAGAGTCAAGAAGATGGAAAGTTTGGGGAGGAAATAGTGGAAAAGCTCTACTAGTTTTAATGGTTGGCAAGACAGTTTAAAAAACACATAGCAATGCTTGATCAATTATAATGGTTATTATATTTTTGAGCTTATTAGGAGTCTTTTTCATTTTTAGAGTAAGTCATTTGGTTTTCTAGTTTTGATTTCGTTAACTATGTTATATGGGAATTAATGTTTAAATATTTCTTATGTAGTTAGAAGTCTTAGGACTTTTGGGTGCATACGCAGACCCCATGAAATGATACATCACCATATTTCATTGCATATAAACTTGTAATGAATATATACATGATATATGTTGTTTAGTTCAAATCCTTGGCTTTGCTTATATTTTGAATCCGCATGCAATCATTTTTTTGATTTCATGGTTTGTTGTGGACTATGTTTTCATGCATATAAGGTTGAAAAACATTTTTACGTTGACTGTATTTTATTAAATAAGGGTAACTGTGTTTCATTTATGACTTTGTGTTATAAAGGTTAATGAGTTTGCTATTATAGAAACTTCATGTGATATGGTAATTGTGTCTTTATAAAATAATAATGATGTATTTCCTTTTTAGTGATTGTGTTGTCTATAAAGTGGTAACTATGTTGTTTAAATGGGGTTGCATTTTTTATATGTAAGTAAATGCATTATTAACAAAGAATTGATGGCATTTTATTTTATTATTGTGTAGTTTTTTAATGACTGGGTCATGTTTATATAACAATTGTGTTGGTTTAAAATGACTGTCTTTTCTTAAAATGTTTGCAGTCATTAATAATGATACCCACATTCTTTTTAGTTATGCTTGTGTTCTTTTATGATAAGCCAATAGTTCATTGAATAAGTCATGGTTATTTTTCCCTGAGCTTCATTATGGTTGATATCCTTATCTAGGTATATCTATTAAGTATTTGTGACTTGAGATTTTACCAAAAGTTGAATGGGTTTTATTTAGGCTATGTTATTTTAAAGCTTGAGGACATAATTGGTTGTTATTATCCTAGTATTTAGTTATATCATTACATTCTCATTTTATTGTGTTATGTTTGATTAAGGTTATTAACAAATTAGAACTTTGGTCATTATGGTTATGTTATGTGTTATATCAACCTTTGATCTTTGATTATGCTATATTGCATGATAGATTTGAAATTTTGAACTTAGTGTTTCATTTGGATAATGCTATAAATCCATTTTGGTATTTGCCTTTTTTATAATCATTGTTCATTCAAACTAGACTGTGGTATTCTTGTTTAACTAATTGGTTCATGTCATGGTCAACTATGTTATTATCTTCTTTAAATTATTGAGTTATACAGGTGTATGTTTATATAAATGTGTATATATACTTATATAAATCATATGGCTTCGATATGTATTTATGTGACTATGTTATATTATGTCATGATTGGGTTATTTGAATGGACTTTACTTGTTTCATCGTGGTCTTAAATATTGACATTAGTATTTGGTTTGATTAGGTCATGATTATTATTATGTTCAGTCTTGATTATTATTATTTTGGTTATGTTTATTATTGACTTGGTTATATTGTTTTATTTTATTGTTATGTTTTCTCTTTTTACAACTGCATCATTTTATCAATTGCATCATTGTATCAAGTATGTTAGCTTTTACATCAAAGTTATATGGTTATACTTGTGATGTATGGACGCATAAAGATACCTACGAGTTATAGTATTATAATGGTATAATTATATTATTGATATCTTTGTTAATATTTTGACTTAGTCGATCTAAGTTTTCAATTTTACTGGGTCATATTTAATCTTGTTTCTTATGGATGCATGACTACATGATTTTTGATGTGTTTAATAAATAATTTTTATTGAGTTATATTCTATTTGTGTCATTATTTAATTAGGTTTTACTTGGATGTTTGGGTTACATATTAGAATGTGTGGACTATCATTCCTATACTAGAACTGAATATTTAAAAGTATATATTAGGTGTTCAGATTGGTTAAAGTTTGTCATGATATTGGATGGGGTTCCAAGTAAGATAATTTTAAAGGATATATAATGGATTAGATTTAATCCATTCTATATCATTCAAAAACCAAAATTAACCTTCCCTGCTCTTGATCTATACTTAGATGGATTAACTATTCTCATCTCATCTTGGAATGATACGATTATGTTTCATGTATTCTTTTTATTTCTGATATGTCTTTTATTTGGAAATTAATTTGCTTAGAATTCATCTCATGTTATCAGTTATAGTAACCACCATCCTGTTGATGGTTGGGGTGGTGAGGGCCATTGATGGTTGGGCTCATAGAGCTTGTTGGGTAGGTTTATCCTGATCAGTTTGTCTATGTTTGACTCCATGCTTTGATGACTTCGTACATGTGTATAGAATATGGTAACAAGTTTATTTATTGATTTTGATTTAATATTTATATATTTTGTTAGCATGAATATTAGGGTAGATGATGTTAGTTAGTTGATATAGCTATTAGCTTAACATTACTAATACATTGAAAGCTATTAACTTGTGTTATGAATGAAATTGCTGAACCAAATTGGTAATTGAATATGGCATGAGGTAAATTGATTATTGGTTGAAGGTGATATAAATTAGGTATATTGTATTGCATAATTATTGAGTTAATTTTACTTTGATTTAATATTCTTTATAATCATCTCAAAACTGGACTTAATTTGAGTATGATATATATATATATATATATATATATATATATATATATATATATATATATATATATATATATATATATATATATATATTGAATTTATATTCTTTATAATCATATAAAAATTGGATTTAATTTGAGTATGATATATATATATATATATATATATATATATATATATATATATATATATCCAAGTTTGAGGTGGTTCTAATATACATCATTATAGATATTCATTATCTTATTAATTATTGATGTCAACACATATATTCATTGTCATGTTAATCTAACATTATTTTATGATGTTAATTATATCCAAATTTGAGGTGGTTCTAATATACAACATTATAGATATTCATTATCTTATTAATCTATGAATACTAACTTGGGATCTACTTGGATGTTTTACATATTTCCTTAATTATACAAATGTGTTGAATTTAGAATGGATAGATTATATGGGAAATTAGATAAAATTTATGTTTGTTGGAGAGTTGTCAATGATGTCTCCAAGGTGGCCAAGGATGTTAATGAGGTGTCATGTATGTTAAAATGATAATGACAAAGTGTGCTTCAGTGTTCTTGCATAGTTATTCAATGTTTGACTTAGTAAGGTAGTTGATGGATGTTATGGATTGTGTGGTCATGTTTCAGAGACCCTATGGGGTGTTATGCATGCTCAGAGTTATTTTGGAAGTGAAAGGAATTCATCAAATTAGACATATGAATGTCTAGGATCTCTTAGTCATCTTAGTAAATCAGTTTGAGTAAGTAGATTGATGACATCAAAATTTTCACATGTGGTAGTGTCATAATGAAATGGTCACATGATGGTGTTTAGTTTTGTGCCTAGTTTATATGGTCTAAGTTTTAGGTCATGAGGTTGTGTGTAGCAAAAGATATCAAGATGCAAATTTGGCCTCTCAAGTAGATTGTAGTGTTTCCCATACTTAGACAAATTTCTAATATTGAGTGACCTTTATATAGGGATTACAAGTGTCTAAAACTCACTCGATCAATCAAAGATAAACCATGAATATAGATCTTCCAAGTGGCATAAGCACATGAATACTGATAAATAATTTCCATAGATTGCATGTGGAACTACCAAGTGGCATAAGCACATGGAGACTGACAAATAGGGTCCATATATTGCACACAAAATTTCCAAGTGGATTAAGTGTATGGATATTGATATTAGGGTCCACATATTGCATGCAACACTACCAAGTGTTTTAATTTCATGAATATTGATGACATGGTCCATAAAATGCATGCAAGAATACCAAGTGGCATAAACACATAGTGACTGATAACATGGTCCATAGATTGCATGCAAGGCTACCAAGAGGGATAATCATATGAAATAAATGGATTAGGGTACATTTAAGGCACATGGGGATGTCAAGTGGAGTAATCATGTTAACTAAATAAAGATATACTTTAGGGTACACATAAGGCATGTGGGGTTACCAAGTGGAATAATCTCAAAAGATAGTATTAAAGATCAATGACTAGCATTGATAGTTAAATCCAGGAGACTCCTGAGGATATATATGGAGTGTATTTGATTAAATTTCTAGGGGGAATGAGATGAATACAAGGGTATAAATATTTTACATTACACAGTGACTGTAGGAATTTAAATTAACAAAGAAAAACTAGTTTGTATTGTTTGAGATATAAATTTTGGTGTAGGATGAATTTAATGGTGGAGTAAAAAGCAAAGTTGTAAAGGACTCCAAGATTTATCCATAAAAATTGGTTATAAGGTTTGAAAGTTCATAAATTTGTATTTAATAAGCTTAAAATTTGACTATTTATTCATTCATGGTGTTTTTATATAAAAGATTAATGTTTGAGTAGATTGTGCATATGGAAAGGAGTGTAGTGATGATTGTAATCACTTAAAGATGTCTTAGGGGTCATATGGAGTGGACCTATGCATTTTTAATTGGTATTGTGTTCCTAATTTTATTTTTGAAGTGCTAAAGAGGTGAATAGGTCTTGATGAGACCTATAAGGGCTATTAAGGCCTATTTGAAAGGTGTAACTGCTTAAGGGTGACCCATGGATGCTATGGCTAATCCATGAGGGTGGTATTGAGATATGTCTTAGTGTGATATGATAATATTAATGAAGGCTCTATAAAGAGTGAAGTAAAAGGTGATGGTTTTTAGAGAAGTGTTTTGAATTGAAAGAATAGAGAAGTGTAAGTGTGCCTAGTGGATGGACTGAAGAGCAAAGTAGGTTAAGGATTGTGTGTATGACCTACAGGTCATAATTTTGATGTCATAATAATGATCATGCAAGTTTTAATATTGAGGATGAGAGAGGAAATATAGAGTGATTCAAAAGGGTTTTTTGGATGCATTTCTTAAGTGTGCAAGCTTAAGAGAGTGTGAAAGGTTGAAGAGAGGTGTTATACATTATTTCTCTATCAGATTGAAAAGGCAATTATATTTTTGGATTTGTTGATTTCATAGGTTTCATGTGGGTGCTCAATATCTAGAACAAGTTGGTGCTTATTCATTCTTAAGGGTGGGTGCTCCTTGTGAATTGTGTGCTTCACTAGAAGGTCTCATGTTTTTGATCATCTTATAGGACAAATAGTCCATGTGTTTTTAGGATTGAGAGTGGGGTTTATTCCCCATGAGGGTTTCCCATAGATTTCATGTGTTATGTTTTTGATATTTCATCATCTTTCTTGTTTACTATTATGAATGACTTGTATAATTTATGAATGCTTTTAGTGATTGATTAAGGGTTTAAAAGTATTTTAATTAAAGTTTGGATTATATTGCATCATTGATTCACCCCCTCCTCTCAGTGATTGTACCTCTAACAATGTTATTAGATTGCATGAGTTAAATTAGTATTTGGTTTGTCTTATCACTTTACTGATATAAATATATGTATATGGGTCTTTTAATCATTTTAGTAATACATAAACTTTGATAGTTGGATCATGACAAAAATAAATCAAATTCTCCCTTCTATCATACATTTCAGACATACCTAGTTGCATTTAAAGTATGTATTTTACATACATTTATAAGATATTACTTCTTAAGTCATGTATGTCACATTTGTAAAATCTAAAATTAATTATTTAATTCTTATATTATTCAATAAATAAAATAATAATTAGTTAAATCTTGTGATTTAATAATAAGCATGTACAATGTTTTGAATAGATTATTCATTTGGTTAAGTAGAGGAACTTAAAGGAAACCATAATAAAATTGAAGATGATAAACAAGTTATTATATTAATTTACTTTATTTAATGAGACTTAGTTGATTAACTAAAATTTTTACACTCATTTTCTTTCATGATGAGTTATATGTATCTCACTTTCCTTTCTAATAGTTGAACTTTTCTTACCTCGCTACCTTGGCTACCTAATCTAGAAGTTTGTAAAATTTCCTTAAGTTGAACCTTTTATTTGGGTTCCACTCATCTTGAAACTTAGATGAACTTTTCTGATTGATGATGTTGAGTTTCATGCTTAAACATTATTGTTAAATGCTTGCTACTTTATTTTTATATATTTCAATACAAAGATATATTAAGCATGTGATTATGGAATATTATATGATAGGACATGAATTATTCTTAATTAAATATCTGATCTAGCTTCACTATTTCCATAAGTTACTTGTCTTAAAGCATATAGATAGTTCATATTTATTTGATTGAATGCCTTAAACTCTTTAATATCACATTGGCTTTGCCAATCTAAATGGTAATTTGTCCTGTTATAGAAATACAATGTTGAATTATTATTATATCATTGATTGTTATGAACATCCATGATTAGTAAACAAATGGTGTATGAATCATACAAATAATGTGATGACCTTAAAGGTTTTAAGGCATTATGACTTGGTCGATATAACTAGAGAGCCTTGTATTTAAATATGTTTCCTCTTATGCTCTAGTATAGTTTGCTACATGAATAAATTAAAATCTATAAGTATTGAATTATTTCTAATTTTTTATTATGTTACTTGTTTGAATTATGTATTATGTATTCTAATATAAACCTATGATTAACTTAAATGATAATTTAGGGAAATACATTTATCCTTCATGGTTAAACAAATCTTTTAACTTAACCATCCTCAAGTGGGATTGAAACCCACTAAGGAGAGTGAGGTATTTACCTATGGTTAAGGGCCTAGAAATGGTCCTATGTAGCAGTATGAGTGCCATGTATGGCACTTAGGTCTTATCTATGTATGTGTACACTGATACACCCTAAACCCCATAATATTTCTAGTACAATAACCACACTTTCCCATAACACCTTTTGTATGTGTTTACCTCTAGCTAATTACCTCACTTCACCTCATTGGGTTCTGGTTGTATATGGGTGATTGAACTAATTTTTTTTTGCATTAACAAGACCTAATAAGTGGGCCTAACACATGTCTAAGATGTACTCTGATTGGGGGGTTTTTTCATTTGGTATCAGAGCAATTTTATATTTTAGGTAACTATGAGAATGAGTATTTTCCTTAACAATTGTAATATTCTAAGTTATCACTTATGATTTCTTAGGATGGTTAGAATATGATCAAATAAAGGTAACATATATATAAATCATTTGAATGTCAACACATCTATGGGTAGAGGTAGAGTAAGTGGAAGGGGTTATCGAAGCCACATCCCCATTCATAACCTAGAAGAATTACCCATGAATAACGCTGATAGTAATATCAAGATACTCAATGCTGAAGCAGTCGGTGGGATTTCAACTGATAAGCATGAGGAGATCCTTAGTGGAATCTTGATATCCCTTAACACCTTGCAAGGAAATATTGATAACTAGGAATGAAGAGTGAACTATCTTGAAGGGATATCCCAAGAGGAAGTACCCATATTGAAAATGGGACAAGTGGAAGGACCTATAATTCAAGAATTGCCTTTCACCATCATTGACCCAATCATCAAAGAGTTGAAGAGGCTTCCACCACCTACCTTTTCGGTGAAGAATCAAGTGATGCAGTTGATGCATGGTTGTTACACTTTCAATAGTACTTCAATTTACATAATATGTCTTCTAATGTCAAATCTTGAGTAACAACCTATTAACTAATAGGACCTATAGATTTATGGTGGATCCATCTTTGTGTTATTAAAGGATATCAACCTTTGAACCTATCTTGGTCTATTTTTAAGACTTAGTTTTGTAAGAGGTACCTAAATGCAAATTATAAGGAGTAGAAAATCACTAATTTTTAACTCCTAAAGTAAGAGAACATGTTTGTTGTTGAGTATGAGAGCAAGTTTCTAAATTTGTTACATCATGTGAACTATATGTAGGATGAAAAAACTAAGATTACTAAGTTCAAACTTAGACTTAAGGAAATTATAATGCATTATGTTAACATGAAAAATCTAAGAACTCTAGTTGCAGCAATAGAATCTACCTATAGGGCTAAGGAAAAATAAAAGTCTCACCAAAAGACAAGATAAGAATTCAAGTCAAACAGGCAGCAGTCTAAAGCAAAGAACCTTTCTCCCATGAACAAGAACTTTATAAAATCTAATCATAACCATAGATTTTCAAGATGTAATAAAAATTATAGCAAGTTTTCTAATCAAAAAATGAATTTCAAAGCCCATGGATCTTCTAAATATGGTTCTTATAAGAAGAAACAACATCAAAATAACCAACGTGGACCTACCACTAGTGCTAACATTTTTCCAGTAGCATCTTCTAGATTGATTGTTTATTGGAAATATGATGAAAACCACTATAAAAAGGACTATCCTAAACTAAAATTATGCCATGCAATGAATCATAGAGTTATTTTTTATAATCACAATTCTTAATTGTAAGCCACTCTAATTTAAACATGAGGTACAATTAATGGTTTTCCTTTGACTATCTTGATTGATTATGGCGCAACGGATTATTTTATTTCTCCTTTTACTACTAAGCAATGTAATATTAAACGCATATTGATAAG
Source organism: Torreya grandis (assembly GCA_037957365.1). NCBI lineage: Eukaryota > Viridiplantae > Streptophyta > Pinopsida > Cupressales > Taxaceae > Torreya > Torreya grandis. Next base: position 20,978 of record JARHVA010002995.1, read on the forward strand.
ATAAGGTTGGGAAGTTGAATTTGGTATGAATAGTAAAGTGCCTATTCTTGAGTGCTTGGAGTAAGAAAAATTAGATCTTGGCATTTTTAACACCAAGGTAAATATTTTTCATGCCTTTAGGGTCTTATGCTCATCCTTAGGATGGATTGGTTACATGAACATCAAGCCACACTTGATTGTATGGGTAAAATAGTTCAATGTACCAATGACCTTGGCCAAATTATTGAATTGTAAGGCATACAAGGGTTCACAAGATGTGAAACACTTTCAACCTTATAGCTAAAAAGTGCTGTTAGGAAGGCCTGCAAGTTTTATGTAGTCTAACTATAGGAAATATATAATGAAAAAGAGATGGTACGTGTATATTTTTATATTTTAAGGGATTTTATGGTTTTTTTTCCTTAAAATATACCTAGGTTACCACCCAAATAATATTTTGACTTCTCTATTGACATCATACCCTGATCTACCCTTACTTCTAAAGCACCTTACTATATGAATGTGGCTGATCTATAAGAGTTGAAAGTACAACTGTACGAAATTTTATATAGTGCAAGCATCCAACCAAGTGTGTCTCCTTGGGGTGATTTAGTGGTCTTTATGAATAATAAGGATAATACTTTAAGTCTTTGCATTGATTATCACATGTTAAATAAGGTAACAATAAAAAACCATTATCCTTTACATAGAATTGATGACTTGTTTGACCAAATGAAGGGTGTTGCAGTATTTTCAAAGATTGAATTAAGATCAGGCTACCATCATATCTAAATCAAGGAAGAAGACACATAAAACTACCTTTATAACTTGTGATGGTCATTATGAGTTCACAATTCTACCTTTCGACTTGACTAATGCACTTGCAACTTTCATGAATATTATGAACAATGTATTTGAGACTTTTTGGATAAGTTTGTGCTAGTTTTTCTTGATGACATTATTATTTATTCCAAAATTGAGTATAAGCATGATCAGTACCTTTGTCTAGTCATACAAATACTAAGTCAACATAAAATTTATGAAAAATTATCTAAATGTATATTCTATGAATCTAAAATTCATTACTTAGGACATATTATTTCTAAAGAAAATATTGTTATTGACCTTGATAAGATCAAAGCTATTCAATATTGGCATGATCCTTCTAATGTGCATGAAATACGTAGCTTTATGGGTCTAGTTGGTTATTACAAGCATTTTGTTGAGAATTTTTCTAGTATGGCCTATCCCATCACTTCCTTGCAGTGCAAAGGAAAGAAGTTTGTATAGAATCCTCAATGTAAGGAAGCATTTATTAAGCTAAAAGGGATGCTAAAAATATCTACTATTCTTATCATACTAGACCCAAATAATAAATTTGAATTTTTGGATGATGCTTCTAAAGAAGTCTATGGAGGTATCTTGACTCAAGATGGCAAGGTTATGGCTTATGAGTCACGAAAAATAAAAAAACATGAAAAGAACTATCCTATGCATGACATGGAGATTGATACCATTATTTATGAACTCAAAAGATGGAAACATTTCTTATTTGGAAAGCCTTTCAATGTTAAATCTGATCACTAAAGTCTTGAATACTTATTCTCTCAAGAATATCTAAATGCATGCCAGCGTAGGTGGCTAGAATTTTTTAGTAATTTTGACATGAATATATCATATGTCAAAGGGAGAATCATGTAGATGATGTACTTAGTATATGTGTATACCTTGTTACCTTCTCAATATTACAAGGAATTTTATAAGTGTTGTTTTGGAATAGCAATTTGTTGATGTATTCTACCATTATGTAAGAGCAGGTTTGGTTGATGAGCCTATATCAAAAAGATTTGCTGAATTTTCTATTACAATAGATGGCCCAATAAGGTAGAGAAGTATATTTTATGTCCCCAGGTTAGGTGAATTGAGAAATTTTATACTTAATAAAGTCCATACAACACCTTATTATGCTCATCTAGGGGTTATAAAAATGATGCATGAACTGAAAAAGCTCCATTTTTGGCCTAGAATGAAGCATGATGTCACTAAATTTGTACAAAAATGCTTGGAATGCCAGGAGGTCAAAGCTAAGCATTGACATGCAGGAGGGCTGCTATACCCTCATGATATTTTAAGAGATAATTGGGCTATAGTCTTACTTGATTTTATTATGGGGATGTAAAAATCATACGGTAAGCATGATACCATCCTAGTGGTGATTGATAAAAAAACTAAATTTGGCCACTTTATTACTGAGAATTTAATAGATGATGTATTTTTGTTTGATTCTTTATGAAGGAAGTGGTAAGACTCCATGGTATACTTGAAGTGATCATATCAGATCAGGATAAGTTATTTACTTCAAGGTTTTAGCATACTTTAACTATAGTCTTTGGAATAAAGCTAAATTTTAGTTCTTCACATCATCCAAAAATGGATGGGCAAATGGAATGGCTCAACCAAGTGGTTAAAGATATGTTTCACATGTATGTAATGGATTAGCAAATAAAATGAGAGGACTACCTCCATCTGGTTGAATTTGTATATAATAATTCCTATCATTTAGCTATTAAGATGGCTCTATTTGAAGCCTTATATGGACATAAGTGTATAACACCTCTTGGTTGGTATAGTTTGTGAAATAGGGATATTAATGGACCTAATTTGTTGATGTAATATACTAGGTAGATAGAATTAATATGGTAGAATTTGAAAACAACTTTTGATAGGAAAAATAGCTATGCAGATCAAAAGATAAACCCACGTGAATTTAGCTTGGGAAATAAGGTTTTTCTACATGTTAGACCACAAAAAATCTCTATTAAATTTGTCAAGGCTTCCAAGTTAGTATCATGTTTTGTCAGGCCTTTCGACATGGTGGAAAAGATTAGCCCTATTACTTACTAGTTGGCACTTCCTCTTTCTTTTTCAAGGATTCATGATGTTTTTCATGTTACTTTCTTGAGAAAGTATATACCTGATCCATCTCATGTTTTAGATTAGACTCATTTATAGGTCATGAAAGATGAAAATATCCAATTGGAACTGGTGAGAATCATGGGCCATCACAATTTTAAGCTATGTAATAGAGATATACAATAGGTTTTGTTGTCGTGGGACCCTATGAGCAAAAGGAGCACTACTTGGGAAGATGTTCATATTTTTAAAAACATTATACATGGCTTTTTGATTAATTCATCATAATGCCTCCCTTCTAAGAGTAGGAAGATGTTATGATCCTAAATTTTCATTATATATTTTTATCTTATGACATTAACATTATGTTTTTAAATTGGTTATTAGTTGTTATTTTAGTTAGATTATTTATGGTACTGGTTGTAGCAGTGTTGGGTTGCATGCTTAATTATATGATTAATTATTTTATGGACTTATTACTACTGATGATGATATTATAAATCTATATTAATTATCGATTATCAACATAATGTGATTGATGTCCTTTTTGGTGGTTATAGGTTTTTTCTATGAGCTAGACAGATGTTAGAGGTTGTACTCCCAAAACTGAGTGAATTTTGAGCATCTCAACATGTCCAATAGGTATATTTATTGTTTTTATTTATTATTCAGACACCTTAATTGGCTATTATGTTAATCAGTTATGGTATTTATACTTATTGTTACTATTACACCTTGTTTGAGGTTGTTATTTGTCATTATTTAAAATTATATTCTATTATGTGTTTTGTTAGTTGTAGTCTTTATCCCATGGGCATAGTTCCATTATATTTTCTCTTCTATACAAGATTATGAGTCTTTTATTCATACCTTTAATGATCTAATTAACCTACACAAATAACTACTTATACCTACCTAAACCTATCACTTTGGAACACTCGACACTCCCTTGGGAAACCTTGACACCCTACTCCTTTGTTTTACACCCCCTTAGACCTAGTTGAACCTTCACCCTACCTAACACTATACACTAGGGTGATGGCATGTTATTTTGATGACTAGTTAGTCATAGATTGACTTGGTATTATACAAGGTTTAATTCAATGATATTTTAAATATTATGTTATCGAATTAGGTCGATAATGTATGGGGAAATGCATTAACCCCATTTAATAAGGTAGGTGGCATATTTGGTGGAGGTTGTAATGTTAATCCATGAGGTTTATGCTTAAGTTAGAAGGTTAAGTTCTAATCGCCTTTTCTATTGGTTGATAGATTAATTAACCATCGATTCTTCCAAACTTGCCATTAATGGTAAGGTTAGTGGGGGATTGCCTTGGAATACAGAGATATTTCTCTCTTCTCCCAATTCAATGCAGAATTGAATGGGTTATGGGGAAGGTGGATGGAATAGATGGGGGTTTAGATGATAGATATAATATCTAGGAAGATGGAAAGTTTTAGGAGGAAACAGTGGAAAAGCTTGATTGGTTTTAGTGGTGGGCATGATAGTTTGAAAAACATACAATGGTGCTTGGCAAGTTATAGAGGTTCTTATCTTTTTGAGCTTATTCAGAGTCTTCTACATTTTTGGAGTAATTCATTTGGTTTTTTGGTTTTTATTTTATTAACTATGTTATATGGGAATTAATGTTTAAAGGCTGCTTATGCAGCCAAAAGGCTTAAGACTTTTGGGTGCATACACAGACCCCATGAAATGATACATCACCATATTTCATTACATATAAACTTGAAATTAATATATATAGGATATATGTTGTTTGGTTCAAATCCTTGGCTTTGCTTATATTTTGAATATACATTCAATCATTTTATTGATTTCATGATTTGTTATGGACTATGTTATCATGCATATAAGGTTGAAAAATGTTTCTATGTTGACTGTGTTTTATCAAATAATGGTGGCTATGTTTCATATATGATTGTGTGTTATAAAGGTCAATGATTTTGTTATTATAGCAACTTTGTGTGATATGGTAATTGTGTCTTTATTAAACAATAACAGTGTGTTCCATTTTCAATGACTGTTGTTTATAAAGGGGTAACTATGTTGTTTAAATGGGGTCACATTTTCTATATGTAAGTAAATGTATTATTAACAAAGAATCAATGGCATATTATTTTACTATTGTCTAATTTTTTTAATGATTGGGTCTTGTTCATATAATGACTGTGTTGGTTTAAAATGACTATGTCTTTCCTTAAATTGTTTGTGATCATTAACAATGATACATTCTTTTTAGTTATGCATGTGTTATTTTATGACAAGCATATGGTTTATTGAATAATTCATGGTTATTTTTTCTTGAGATTCATCGTGTTTGATATACTTGTCTCAATAAATCCAATATGTGTTTGTGACTTGAGCTTTTACCAAAGGCCGAATGGGTTTTATTTAAATTTTGTTATTTTGAAGCTTGAGGACATAATTGGTTGTTATTATCCTGGTATTTGGTTATATCATTGCATTCTCATTTTATTTTATTATGTTTGATTAGGGTTATTAACAAACTAGAAATTTGATCATTATGGTTGCATTATGTGTTATACCAACCTTTGATCTTTGACTACACTTTATTGCATGATAGATTTGAAATTTTAAACTTAGTGTTTCATTTTTCTAATGCTATAAATCCATTTTACTCTTTGCCTTTTTATAATCATTATTCATTTGAACTAGACTATGGTATTCTTATTTAACTAAGTGGTTCATGTTGTGGTCGACTGTGTTATTGTATTCTTCAAAGTATTGAACCGTAAAGGTGTATGTTTATATAAATGTGTGTGTGTGTGTGTATATAGCATAGTCATGACATAAGATATCACTATCACATAAATACTTCTCAAAGCCACATGGTATAGACATACATATATACACCATGTGGCTTCGAGATGTATTTATGTGACTATGCTATCTTATGTCATGACTGGGTTGTTTGAATGGACTTTACTTGCTTCATCATGGTCTTAAATCTTGAACCCAGTATTTGGTTTGATTAGGTCATGATTATTATTATGTTCGATCTTGATTATTATTATTTTTGTTATGTTTATTATTGACTCAGTTATACTATTTCATTTTATTCTTATATTGTCTCCTTTTATGATTACATAGTTTTATCAACTGTGTTAGTGTTTGCATCGAAGCTCCAGGTTTATACTTGTGATGTATAGATGCATAAAGATACCTACAATTTATGGTCTTATAATGGTATGATTATATTATTCATATCTTTATTAATATTTTGACTTGATCGAATTAATTTTTGGATTTTACTGGGTTGTATTTAAGCCTATTACTTGTGGAGGCATGACTATGTGATTTATGTTGTGTTTAATAAATAATTGTGATTGAGTTATATTATGTTTGTGTCATTATTTAATTAGGTTTTACTTTGATGTTTGGGTTACCTATTGGAATGTGTGGACTATCATTCCTAGACTAGACTTGAATATTTAAGAATATATTTAGGGGTCTGGATGGTTAAGATTAGTTATGATATTATATGGGGTTCTAAGTAGGATATTTTAAAAAGATATCTAATGGATTAGAGTTCATCCATTCTATATCATTTGGCAGCCAAGATTAACCTTCCTTGCTCCTGATCTATACTTAGATGGATTAATTGTTCCTATCTTACCTTGGAATGATATGATTGTGTTTCATGTATTCTTTTTATTTTTGATATGTCATTTATTCAAAAATTGATTTGCTCAAAATTCATCTCATGTTCCTGGTTACCACAACCACCATCCTATTGATGATTGGGGTGATGAGGGCCACCAATGGTTGAGCTCATAAGGCTGATTAGGCTTATATGGATGGTTGGGTGGGTTTGTCCTGATTAGTTTATCCATGTTTGACTCCATTCTTCGAGGACTTTTCACACACGTATGGAAGATGGTAACAAGTTGATTTATTGATTTGATTTAACATTGTTATATTTTGGTATCCTAAATATTAGGTTAGATGATTTTAGTTACTTGATATATTTATTATCTTAACATTAACTAAAGCATTGATAGCTACTAACTTGTGTTATGAATGAAATTATTGAACCAAATTGGTAATTGAATATGGCATGAGGTAAATTGATTATTGGCTGAAGGTGATATAAATCAGGTACATTATATTATGTAATTATTGAGTTAATTTTGCTTTGATTTAATATTATTTATAATCATATCAAATATGGATTTAATTTGAGTATGAAAATACGTGTGTGTTATTGTCATGTTAATCTAACATTTTTTTATGATGTTGATTATATCCAAGTTTGAGGTAGTTCTGATATATATCATTATAGATATTCATTATCTTATTAATTCTTGATGCCAATAGAATTAATCCATGAATACTAGCTTGGGATCTACTTGGATGTTTTACATTTATTTCTTAATTTTATAAATTTGTTGAACTTAGAATGGATAGATTATATGGAAAAATGGATAGAAGTTATGTTGTTATCTATGCTAAATTAGTATTTGGTTTGGCTTATCACTTTACAAATATAAATGCATAGATGCATATGAGTCTTTTAATCATTTCATCAATACAGAAACTTTGATAGATGGATTATGAGAAAAATAAATCAAATGCTCCCTTCTATCATGCATTTAAGACATACCTGGTTGCGTGTAAGGTATGTATTTTTCATACATTTATAAGATATTACTTCTTAAGTCAGGTATGTCACATTTTTTAAATCTAAAATTAATGAGTTAATTCTTATATTATTCAATAAAGGAAATAACAATTAGTTAAATCTTGTGATTTAATAATAAGCATGTACAATATTTTGCATAGATTATTAATTTGGTTTAAGTAAAGGAACTTAAAGGAAACCATAATGAAATCAAAGATGATAAGCAAGTTATTATGTTACTTTGCTCTATTTAATGAGACTTAGTTGATTAACTAGAATTTGTACACTCATTATTTTCTTTCATGATGAGTTGTATGTATCTTAATTTCCTTTCTGATAGTTGAACTTTTCTTACCTCACTATTTTGGCTACCCAACTGAGAAGTTTGAAAAAGTTCCTTAATTTGAACCTTTTATTTGGGTTCCACTCATCTTGAAACATAGATGAACTTCATTGCTTGATGATGTTGAATTATGTGCTTGAACAATGTTATTAAATGCTTGCTACTTTTTTTATATATTTCAGTACAATGATATATTAGGCATGTAATTATGGAATATTGTATGATAAGAAATAAATTATTCTTAATTAAATATATGATCTAGCTTCACTATTTCTATAATTTAATTCTATTGAAACATATAGATAGTTCAGATTTATTTGATTAAATGCCTTAAACTCTTTAATATCACATTGGTTATGCTAATCTAAATGGTTATATGTCTTGTTATAGAATTACAATGTTGAATTATAAATGTATCATTGATTGTTGTGAACATCCATGATTGGTAAACAAATGGAGTATAAATCATATGAATAGTATAATGACTTTAAAGGTTGTAAGGCATTATGACCTGGTCGATAGCACTAGAGAACCTTGTATTTAAATTTGTTTCCTCTTATGCTCTAGCATATTTTGTTGCATGAATGAATCAAAATTTACAAGTATTGAATTGTTTCTGATTGTTGATTTTGTTGCTTATTTGAATTATGTAGCATGTATTTTAATGTAAACCTATTATTAACTTGAATGATAACATAAATAAATAAAGTTATCCTTCCTGGTTAAACTAATATTTTAACTTAACCATCCTCAAGTGGGATTGAAATTTACTAAGGAAAGTGAGGTATTTACCTAGGGTTAAGGACCTAGAAATGGTCTTATGTAGAAGTATGAGTGCCATGTATGGCACTTGGGTCTTATCTATGTATGCATACATAATACACCCTAAACCCCATAATACTTTTAGTACAATAACCATACCTCCCCATAACACCTTTTGTATGTGTTTACCTCTATCCAATTCCTCATTTCACCTCCTTCGGTTCTAGTTGCATATATGTGAGTGCGTTAATGTTTTTCATTGAATTAGAAAGACTTAGTAAGTGGGCCTAACATGTGTCCAAAACATACTCTAATATACAATTTTGAAAAAAAAAATTGGTTCATTTCATAACATTATTCACTTGCATAAATATTACACCTAAATATTCAAAAAATAAATAAAACACAAAAACATTCAATTAAATCAAACATACAAACATGTTACCATTTACATGTTTATATATTATTTACTTTATGTTAGTAGATAGCCACCATTTATTACACACATATATTTCATGGGTACTTGAGTGTGATGTAGGCATACACTAGATCCATGATACATAAACATGGTTGGACCTTTCCTCTTCCCATGTGACATGCTACATTGGGGGCATCTTGATTCCATTGATCATGATTAATACATGTTCTATTATTTTATCATCATTTTACATTATTATGTTGAGATTATATGCTAACACTTACATATGTTTATACTTGTGCTTACATCTTATACATTGTACTTGATATGCTATGCTACATGAAATTTTATTAACACATGTATGTATGAACTAGTCTAATATGCTTATGTTTCTTATATTTCACTAAATCATCTTATTATTTGGCTTACTTGAGTGTATTTATTTTTTGTTATCTTGTTATAAGATGTAACATTTAAACATGTTCCTTGTTTTTTAGCCCCAGTGCCATTAAGTGTTGTTTTCTTTAGTATGTGGACATTTAAACACATCATCCCCTTTGAGTGTGGAGCATTTTAACATGTCCCTTATTTATAGTCTCCTTATACCCATTTTTCATGACATTGAGCACTCTTTTATATGTGTTGGATTGTTTGTTGAGCTTGTAATTATTTATTTGAGATGTTGCCATGACCCATATCATACATCTTAGGGTTTTTTATGTTTGGATACTGCAATATTCATTGATACATTGACCTATATATGATACTATTATATGCTTATTTATTACATGATTGAGACAGATACACCATATTAATCTTATCCTTTTGAGATAAGGTGACTATCAAATAAAATTCACTTCACCTTAAAATGGTGGGAATATATAGTAGGGGCATGTCATTGAAACATGATTCCATAGACACATAATTGGTAGAATTTGAAAATTTTGATACAATTTTCATGATTCATATATATACTTGGGTCAAAATCTTATACATTTAGCATTTATTTTCATAGATTTGGGATAAAGTTTTCCATATTTGTAATGAATATTATACATAGTTACAAAGTAGAGGTTAAATTTTGATAGATAATTTAGATTGAGACACATTAGAGGTACATATTCCATGTAAATTCACTAAATCACATATAAATATTTAGATTATATACAGATTTATGCATTGACCTTACCAAGATGCATTGTTTGATCTTTTATCTGTCTACAAAAGTTTACTCCTTTGAGTAGTGTGATATAGTTTTAGAGAACTCGATGGCCTTGGAACTACTCCCATTTTTTCAATTTCATATGCTTACACCATTTGACCTAAGCAATATTGGATAGATTGGATATATTATGTATTCATTTAAGTTATATGATTGAGATTCAGTTATCTTGATGGACTTGGCACAACTCACACTTACACTGGATTGGGGGCATGATCACCCATAAATTATACTCTTACCATCTCCAAGGTTTAATTATGAACCTCTCTCTAATGATTTAGATAATAATAATCATTACCAAATAAAATTGCACAAGGTAAATATGGTTTTATCGACACATATGTGTACTCCTTCATTGCTTTCCTTTCTTTCAAACATTTAAATTATTAAAAAAAAATAGATTATATGAAGTAATTAAACTATAAAATTCTCTTTTTTTTAGGTAATACACAAACATAAAATTCAAACAAGGATCAATTCAAATCAATGTGTGTTTTACACACCATGGTACACATTTATTTCCTTTAACCTAGTAATTTCATCCTTATGCATTACTAGATTAAAGGGTTAGGGGGTGTAGGGGGATGTAAATTCTAAATATTGATTTTATATGATAAACTAGTCTTGTACACTTGGAAAATATCACTTATGGATCAAAATTTATATTTACATCCTCCTCACAACTGGAAGGCTTACATTCACTATCTCATTATGCATAAATGATTATTTTACAGACTTACCCTAATATTATAATTAATCGGATCACTTGTGTCCCATAGTATGCTTAAAATTTATAAAAATATTATGTTATTGGTTATAAATCTCCATCATTTATCTATCCTTCCAAATACTACCATCCAAAACAAGATACTAATGTCAATGTTAGTGTCCCAAATCTAATACTAGTGTTCATACCTTTCAAACACTCAAAATTAAAAATATTTAGACATGTATGTGTTAGCCTATATGTATTAATTAACCTTATTATGATATTATTTATAAAGGAGTGGTATAAATAAAAAATAAATCCCATGCATTACTAATATAATGATTACTAAGCAAGCACCTATCAAACTCACTAAATCATTTGCACAACTGAGTTTTATTGCCCTATTCTTCCCTATTTCAAAATAACTCATAAGAGTAGTTTTATTATAGGTCTGAAGCATTAAAATAATATCCCATGATAATTTTTTATCAATTTATAAGCTATATCACTACAGTTAATTTCATATAGCATATTGAACTTTATTCACACACAAGCCCACATAATGGGGAGAATTGCATTGGTCTAAGGCTCTATTTGGATTTTATCATAGTTCCACAAAATTTAGGGGATGGTGGGACATGGAGATGTGTTTCTAAGATGGGGGGATGGGGGGCCTATGTTTGGGGATGGTGGGGGGGTGGGGATAGCAGGGGAGCGGTGCTGAAATACATATAGTACTTGAAAAATTAGTTATAAAAAGATGTATAAGGATTGAGTATATGTATATTGCATTGAACATAAATAATTTAACATTGTGATTTAATAATTTAATTTTCAAGTTTGATATATTTAACAATGAACATTAACAATTTAACATTGAACATTAAACAATAAACATTGATAATTAAATATTGAATTTTTAAAATTTCATAATGATGATTCAAGATTACAATCAAGTATCAACAATGTTCAAAAACAAAATATAATAGTGAAATACTAAAATTAAATAGTAATTTTTTTTTCAAACTCACCAATGGACATCTATTCTTGTTCCAGTCTGTAGTTTCTATGGTAACCTTCAAAAAAACTAGACAAAAAACTTGAAATGCACCTAACCTGAAAGCTAGTGTTCATACTAATTTTCATATTCACAAGAGCTCCAAATTAAAAAATTATAATTAAATACAAATGAATCAATGGCTAATCATCCCCAATGTGGAACTCATCATCACTAAAACTGTTGGACTCCACATGCTCAAGCTCCTCCAAGCTGATACCAACCAGCCCTATCTGTGTAGCATCATCGTCAATTTGTGTTGGCTCCTCTTGCTCTACATCCCATCTAGCTATTGGAATCTCATTTTACATAAGTGTGTTTCATTTAATGAGATGCAAGTCACTATGTACATCCACAAGCTTATCTACCCTCTTAAAGGTAAGCTTGTTTCTCTTCATGGAGCGAATTTAGCTATAAGTAGACTAGTTCCTCTTAGCAATAGAATAACTAGAAACCTAGGACGATAAACAAAAGGATTTTGGGAGGCCTTGAGGGGTGGGGGTGGGTCCCACTATCAATTAGTGTTAGGGTAAAAAGCATAAAAAACCATTTTTTAAAATGTAAATAAAAAACACTGTATGACTTTGTCTTGCATGGGGGACATTTGGACATCCTCAAGAATTTTGAACATCTAGGGGACACCGAGAAGTCCCCTAAACATCTAGGGGATGCCCAAAAGTCCCCTGGATGTCTAGAGGACTATTGGGTATCCCCTAGATGTCTAAGGGACTTCTTGGCATCTCTTGGATGTCCAAGGGACTTCTCGACATCCCCTAGATGTCTAGGGGGCATCTAAAAGTCTCAATGATGTCCCCTCTCAGAGGGATACATCCCTAGGATGGTATAAAAACTTGGTGGAGGTTGTATAATTACTGGGGGATGTCCCCCTGACGTCCCTAGGATGTCCCTATCCCTAAAACATGGGATTTTTTTGGGGGACACATCCCCATGGAAATATGTATTTTATGCATATGTAGGTAAATATAATTTATATAGGGGTATTTGAGGTTAAATTGGATTCACTTGAGCCCACTAACCCATATTTTTCAAGGTGGCATGCCCAAATCGAAGGACCTAGGTTTTTGAGCTACATATAGATATCTAAAATATATACATATGATCTAGTTAAATAATATGTAAAATGATAGTGAGATTTGATAGGCACAAGAGAAATATCTATAAAAGGATATATATTCTATATAGGATATAAATTTTAGTTTTTGGATATAAGCATTGATGCTAGTTTCCCTATTTCAACAATAGTGTCTCGATTGAAAGAGAGTTGATTTATAGAATCTAATTAATCATAATTGAGAATCATCTTGACTATTTATGCACCTAAATTTCATAGATATTCATATGCATCATTAAATAATAAAATTATTATTCCATATTCATGTTTAAGTAATTAAATTATCATTTTATATTGTACTTTATATAGTTATCATAATTCCATAATTCGATATTGTATCAAAATATATTATGACTATGAATTATTTAATTGGCCTAATTATAAAATGGTCTTATATTTATTTTATTAAGATATTCTTTCCCATTAAATATTCTTAAAATGGTTGAACATAAGGTATTTTTATCATCATATACACCCATATATTCTATGAGAGTTTCATCATTAGATAGTTCATCAAATGTTGGAAGTTTTGACAAAATTATATCATCTTTTATTTTTTAGGTATGTTAATTGTAATTCATATATATTATGAGACTATTTTTTTTTCTTAGGATTTAATTTTAGGAAATATGTATAAATAGTGAATGGTGTGGATGAATCTTTATTTTATTGACATGTTTCTTCAAAATAACCAAGTCATTTTCATCCTTTTGGTTGAACTACTTGAATGTGGTCAAAAATACCTTGTGCATGTGTTCCCAATCATTATCATGTATATCCCATTTTTTTTAAATATGTAAAACCAAATCCATATTGAATTTAGTTTTTTTGACAATGTTTTTGGATTACTAGATGATTTTTTTATTCAATTGATTTGATTTGTTGTGCATGTAGTTATATGGGAAGAATATAGTGATCTTCATGTTGCATCATCACACAATAAGTAAATGGTTCTTTATCCAATTTTTTTTTATAAATATATAATTGATAAATTAAATTTGAATGTGAATGAAGAGTATATTTTACTACATAAATTTTTTTGGATTCATGATCTTCCAAATAGTGTATTGTAATTTAGATCATTAAGCATAGCTTGGCAAACTGTATCCATTATTATAGGAACCACTATGATAGGCAATGTAATTTTTCCTAATAATTTCCTTTGGATATTATCAAATCATTGAATTTTCATATCATAATTAATAGTATAAGCAGCTTATATACCAATAATTCAAGGAAATATATATTTCAAATATTTAATCTTTATCCATTATCAACCAATACTCATTTAACCACCTTATTGTGAGTTCATTCTTAAATATATAATGGAAGTTTTGCATCTATGGTATGCTTATGAAAAATATATTATTTATAAATGAGATACATTATTCAATCCATCATAATGTATTACCAATAGAAGAAATATAAGGATGTTTTGCATCACATGGTAACATGGTTTCTTTTAATGTTCCATAAAGGAGATCTTTATAGATAGGCATTGTCTGAAATAAATATTAAAATGGGTATGTTGTAGTTGATCCAAAATATCATACCATTATTTTCCTTACAAAAGGGGGATAGTGTTGAGGAGGGTTTAGTACAGTGTTAGGAATTATATGCCCCTTTCCTGTGGTGATAGCTATACAAACACTTTGCACATTATAACAAGAAATTAAAAGATCTTAACAACATTCATTATTTGGTTGATATTATTGAATTAGATTTTTTTATTTCAAAATAATTAATCATATTAATTATTATGGTAACACAACATGTAATGAAAACTAATAAATCTTAAAAAAATAATCTTGTTTAATATAGCCATAGATTCTTTGCAAATTGAACAAGTAACATAAAACTAGAATTTTAGGTCATAGAAAAAGGGAAAAAATGTGTATGGAAATTAGTAAATTCCCCTAAAATATAAGTTAAAAATGAATTTCTTTCAAATTCAAATATCATATCCCATGTCAAAATATAATGTTTTTAGTGTCAACTATTAAATCTAAGGTTAAAAGCAAATTCTTTTAGTGTCAAATAGTAGATCCAAGGTTGAAAACAAATTAGTGTCAAATGCTCAAGAATTTATCTAAACCCTAAGAAAAAATTAAATTAATGCTCAAATAAAATATGTGGGTTCACCAATATGTTTTATCAAAAAAAATTAATTGACTTGGTGATTAACTCTAATTAAGATAAAATGAAAATAAATGTAGCAAATGTTGTAAAATAACTTGAACCTAGAAGAATAAAAGTAAAGTACTAAAATGGATAAATCAAAAACAAATGAAATAAACTAACTATGAAAATGAAAATAAGACAAATATTTTATGCTTTTAGGTTGACTTTGTTTGACTAATACATGGCTAAAAGATTGGATCAAACTGAATTATGTGTGTGCAAAAAAATGTGATTGTAATTGTTTAAGCTCAAAACCAACCAAAAGGAGATAGGATCGATTACCAATACTTCCATCTATAAATTAATATTTTTCTCTATATAAAATATATATAATTCAAGAATAGTCATATGTATCTACTTGAAACACACTTGTGTGTATAATTTTGGCATTTAGATGTGCACACATGAATTATAAATGACTCATTCAAAGTTAAAACCCTAATAGGGATTGCAATAATTAAAACCCTATAAATTAAAAAATGGGGGAATGTATTGGGTTAAGTTAACCCCAATCACCTCTGTGATGACTAATCACTACCTAGGTATCTAATATTCTAAAGAGAGAAATCAAGCACACTTATTTCTCCCATTTAGAGTGATTTATGTGATTGTGTTCCTTTTTCTATATGTATGCATCTAAAGATAGATTGAGTACTTGATAATGATTTACTTTGACCTAGATAAAATAAGTTCTTGACTTAGATAAGGACACTTTCAAATTATTAGAAACATCTTTGGAGAGAATAGGGAGGTTTTACTTAGTGTGCAATAGTATAAATGTGACCCAATAGTGAAATTACCAAGTGATAGAATAGGTGACTTAAATGTGATTTATATTAATCTAAAATGAGAAAACCTCATGATAAATATCATAAAAATATGAACCAACCTGTAAGGGAGGGTCTAAATTTCAAAATTATTCATTGATAAGAGGAAGTACAAGATCGACCCATAGGGGTCAAGACCAACTGCCACTAATGACCCATATGAGTCAATTTTATTCTAAATGGTAACATTTGAAATTAAAGATATGGGATGACAATACATATTATTAGTGATTTTTTTAATAATTAATAATATTTTTTTGTTGTGAGACAATAATTTAGAAAGGAATAGATACATATAGGTACTTAGGATAGAGAGAGGTGGTGAACTATGTCATATTTAGGTGTTCAAGTCAATTAAAGTAAAATCAAGTTTAAAATAACATTATTGGCCCAATTTGAGTGACTACAATTATATTACCAATTTTAATTGGTCCTAAGATCATATTAATTTATTTTTACATAGTGTTTAATATTAGAGCATACAATTTATTAGTACCTGTGCAGTAGGTATCTATTGTAATTGATTAAATCTAATAATTTTCATAGGGAAATGCATATCCAATGAAATTTGAGCACTTTTTCATTTTAACATTAGTTTTGAAATATCTGTAATTTAATAAATACAAAATAAAATCATTTATTATATTTTTATTAGTTAAAATAGAGTGACATGGCTAATTTCTTGGGTAAATTATTATATTTTAGATTAATAGAAGAAAAATACTTACACTATCCAATAAAATTAGAGAAATTTAAATAATTAAACATGAATTATAGTCTATTTTCAATAGCATGTGACATGTTTCTCTCCCCAAAAAATAAGATGTAATAAATACATGGGTCCTAGTTACATTCATATGTGAAATGGGTGGTGTATGGAATCGAAATTACAACATGCATAATTAATTAATCCTAGATTAGATAAGATAGATCACACCTACACTTTTGATTAAGTATACACTTGTTAAGTGAGAGCATAACTAATATGGGGATCTACTAGACCCGATTAGGAGATCACTTGCATCATTTGTCACAACACATCATACTAGGAAGGGTTCCAAAGACTATGGTCTAACACAATCACACAATAACCCTAAAAGAGTCCTATGATTTGATGTTCACTTATGTAATAAAAAAGAAAGTAAACTATTCTAATAACAAGAAAAGTAAACTAATCTAGTGCGCACCAAAGCTTGTGGCATAAAGTGGGGGTTAGAATAAAATAAATAAATAATAATTAAACTAAACATGTATAAGAGACATATACTCACATCAATGTATATAGAATCATAATACATGGAAGAGAAGAATGCATACTACATTATCTATCTACTCTTACAAAGGAGAAATAAAGTTAGGAATACTTACCTTTGAATATGAACCTACCAAGTCTCAACCTCTCCCTTGGCCAAGGTGCTTCACAAGAGATTATTGTGGCTTGGAAGGATAATCAAGATAAATCAGCTCTAGGCTACATGACCTATGTAAGCATCCAAAATACTTCTCCACAAGACAAGATCAGAGCTCCAAAAGAAATTATTGAACCCTAAAGCTTTATTCCTCAAGTAGAATGGTCAATAAGCAGGTGTTTATTCACACTGCTTCACTTGATTTTTCACTCTCTTTTGACTCTTATGAAATGGTGGTAAATGACCTTGTATATATAGTAGTAACTTACCTAAAAACCATTCAAACATGTCAACTATATTGGGTTGATAATTTTGACCCAGTAGATTCTCAAGCTAATGCCTAAAGTCTGTGTTAGGTTGGTCGGGATGCTAACAAGGCAAAATAGCTAAAGTGTCACCAGAATACACTAAGTCAACCTAGTGTACTAAACAAGTAAAAAGGTAAATAAGGTAAGAAATGAAAGAATAAATCATGATAATGACTGGAATGGATAGGAAAGAGAACAAAAAGCCTAGGGTTCATGGTTTAATGGAGTTAGTGTGTAGATAATAAGTGGTAAAAGGAACAATAATATTATGAAGCATTGATGGTCTACCCACCCCTTTCTCGATGCACCCCTTAAGGCATGCACTCAGAGAGATTGAGACTCGATAGGTTCATACAAGATATAAAGTGTCATTAATTAGTAAAATTTTGAAAATATTATCTATATACATATGCCCCAGTCGAAGCTCATCACGTGTCATATAAGTGCAACACGAGATGGTGCTTTAGAGATAGAACATGATGACACCTAATGTTGATGATAAGTATGGTGTAGTAGTAAGAAAATAAGATAAATGAAAGAACTAAATTGAAAAATGCATACCTTTAACTTACCTTAGTGTTTTAGATAAAGAAGAAGACTATAAAAAAGTGAAGGCATCCAATGTAATGCACACTAGGCGAACCTGTAAAAGTTAGTGCAAAAAATAGCCAAAAATAATTTTTTATAAAGATAGGCATATGATATTGGAAAATAATCTATACATCACCATTAATTTAACACATTTTATGGTTTTCAAAATGGATGAGCAGCAATACAGATATGAGCAAAATAAGGAATCTAAAGGAAAATAATTAAGAATTTTGAATTTTGAAATAGTGGTTTTAAATATGAAAAAGAGAAATCATTTTGTTATTTTGATTTTTAAGAAAGGATAAAAATATCTCTAGAGATCAAACAAGATAGGATGGCGATGGAACAATGTGTTAGTCAAGAGAGAACCCCAACAACGAGAGTAGGTGCACTACAAGTATACAACCAACAATTTCAAACCAGTTTTTGAAATTTGTATTGATTTAAGTAAATTTTGAGTAAATTTTGATTTTAAGCATTTATACATGTCAAAAATGAACAAAATTAGGTTATAAGGGTAGTAGATAGGGAGATGGGAAATGGGTTGGAAGGAAAAAGGAAGAAAGGAAGAAACAGATAATTTTTTAGTAAAATACACTAGGTCAACACACTGAACCTACTAGATCAACTAGGTCGACTTAGTAGGTTGAATCAGGATGAAAATACATATGGTTGACCTAGTAGGTGTAGGTTTACCTAGTGTATTATGCTAGTTAAAACTAAATGAAAAGGTGTCTAGTTAGTCTATAAGGGCCAAAATGGAACTTGAACACTGGGGAGAAGAAGATACGAGGAAAATTAAGAAATTTAGGATAAAATAAGACAAAAATAAATAATTTTTTTTTATCAAACTAAGTTGACCAAGGAGACAAAATAAGCATAAAAAATCATGTGGAAAGCCAAATGAGGGATATAATGGCTCGAAATGACCAAAGAAAGGTAAAAAAGACCAAAATAGAATCAGATGGATAAAAATTAATAAATTATTCTTGTTTTTTATTAAAAATATAATGTATAAAGAATGTATTGTGATTATACATGACATGGATAAACTAACAAATCCTTTGTTTTTTCTTGATTGTAAAGAAGGCCATAGTTTTGGAGATTTCTAGACATGTCATGGTTTCCAAATTTGTTAGAGAGGTTGATAGATGGAGATAGAGCTATACTAGTAGCCATAGGTCTAGAAGGTATAGTAGATATGTGTAGGATCCCCTTAAGTATAGATGTTTTGGGTACAGCTGACCAACACCTTCAGATAGGAGGTAGATGGGGATGTGATAAAAGTGGCTATCACACTAGAGGATGCCCATGCCATCCTCAGACTATCCATCGTAGGAGCACTAGTGACCTTAGGGATATCAGATAGCATAAAGGAGAGGGGATCCCTAGCCATGTGGGATAAAAACTTAGAGATGATATTACCATGGTGGAGATTGAGTATGGAAGATATGTATATATCATAGATTCCAAATCTCCAAAAGGCAGTGATAGGCACTGTGACATAATGAGTTCTCTATCACAAGTTAGATGGCAAGGTACCACTATACATGATAGCCTTGAGAAGGATGATGTTGGAGGAGGGAGTGTTATATGATATAGGCTCTATCATCTGGATCTAACTTGTTCATGATTTATTTGAGATGCAGTTAGAAGACATAAGACCATGGGATCAATCATACTACTGATAGCATGGATATATGAGAGATTTCCTATGTATCAATCAGTTAGGTTACCCCATGCAATTAATAATAGGTCACCTTGGGTGAGGATATGGAGGGAGGACCAGGTAATATAGGACATGCCCCACATGACATCATTGTAAATAGTGAGACACACTGACATAGTGTGGTAACCATATGAGTAGCTAGTGACCATTGGGAGAGCTAGTACACATTCAGACTAGTGCTAAAGAAGAAAGAGGTGATAGGGCACTATTCATGGTGGAGAGAACCACATCTTGTGGCATTGGTGCTAAGGTAGATGGGTCTATGTCATCTAGTGACATCAATACTCATTTCTAAGTAGTGGACTCAGCATGTGAGAGAGTCATGAGGGAAAAAGGGACTCAAACCACTGATTGAGACCAATATTGAGGCCATGCTGAGAGTGACCATGGAATGGTTAGGTATGATGAGGGGTAGAGTAGGAGGAGGTGAAGGCAAGGGTGGAGATACCAAATGTACCACCACTAACTCCATAAATAGATGAGCTATGGCCACTAAGGACATAATAGTGATTAAAGTAGGAAGAGAGAGTAGATACCATAATCATCCTTGGTGAGTCAGTAGAGGAGCCAGAGGAGAGGATAAAGAGACCACTTAGATGAAGGTTGAGATAGATGTGAGCCATGATAGCTAGGTTTGAGCTGAGGAGGTGATCGATATATGAGGTAATATGAGGTTGTGTAGATACGGAGACTATGATAGTGATTACATAGATGGTGAGACCATAGGAGCTGAGACACAGATAGGTAAGAAAAAGTATGATTAATTTATTGTTTAAGTTTTTATTTGGGAGATAGATAGATATTATGAGATATGAAAGTGATCTAATATCCATCTAGTGTGATGTTACATGCATACTTAAGGATGAGGAGGAGAGATAGGGGTCCTTAGTTAGGGGAGCACTACATGACATCCTAAATTAGAATCTATATCTAGATGACCCTATAACACTAGAGGATCTAAGTATATAATCTACCCTATCTCAGGTGATCTAGTTTAGGCTAGCAAGAGAGGCCATGAGGTGGATATAGATGTGGAGAGAGAGGGCACAACCACTCGTAGAGATGGGTACAAGAGAGAGGTAGGCCTAGTAGGCCCTAGTCGATGAGAAAGATATGCATTGAGATATAGTGACATAAATTATGCAAGTATATACGGTGATACAGACCCAACTAACATAAGCACATGTAGTGACCTAGACTAAGTTGGTATAGGCACAATTACAGATAACACATCTACAAGGATAGTAGAGGGATTGAGATCTTGGAATACCTTATTATAATGTACTATTCAGAGGAGTCTGACTGAGGCCTCAATGGGCAGCGTAGCTAGGCCCTTAGATAGACATGATGGAGCTCAATCCTAGTGCTGAGGATTTGTATGTGATTGTATATGTTGTATCAAACTCTTGATATATATATATATATATATATATATATATATATATATATATATATATATATATGTTATATTTTCTGGCATGTTGGTGTTGGTTGTGTATATTGTCTTTATGATTGTTGTGTTTGTTCATTATGGTTGAGGTTGTAGATGCTTTGGATATATTTATTTATAATACATGTATTTAGGTTTGTTGTATATGTTATAGGAAATATATGTGATGTGGTTTCTTTTCTATCATTATGGATAACACATGCATGGTTTATAAAAAGAAATAGGCAAAAAGACTTGGAAAATATAATCAATCAAAAATGCACTACACATTAATTCAATCTAGGAAATGCGTAATAACCTGAAAAATGACTAAGTATTAAGAACCAAGAGAATGGCAAACAAGATGGTAAAAGGAGGATTTATTTTTAAACCAATGTGAAAAAATTTGCCACTAAATTAAAACAAGTAAAATCATACTAAATATCATGTTGGGAAGTATGAAAATAAAGTAATAAAATGGAAGGGATGAAAAGGGCACAAATGGTATTAAAAACAAATCAAAATTAAGTCAATCGGTTATACTATTTCAAGATGGGAAGTATAAAAGAGAAATAAAATTTTCAAAAATTTGGTCTTAAATTTATCATACTAATTCAAGTTGGGAAGTATGAGAAATTCAAGAAATGGTTGTAATCTTACATGCACTCAAAAAATAAGAAAATAAAAGCAAAATAAAAATTAAGTAAGCATAAAAAATACTAAATATCAATATGGGAAGTATGTCAAATAATGTGTAACCTCATAATCAATCAAATCTTATCTCTTATTTGACACATGTAATTTGGATGATGACTTGTTTATTACAAAATTTTTGTTTATTATTGTTTTATGAGGAGGGTCGGGTCCTATCCAAGGTCTTACATTGCAACTCATAAAATAAAGCCCAAGGGGTACCAAAACAACATTGGTAAGTAGAAGGATTAGGATTGATAAATCAAGTATGTGGGTAATAGGATGGAAAAGGTGGTAATTTATGAGGAATGTTAGGTCCTATCCATGGTCTTACAAAGTAACTCATAAATAAAATCCCATGGGGAGTGATCACAAAGCTAAATAATATTTCCCAAGAGGAAATATGAGGAAAGGGAATGAAAAAAGGAATGTAAAAAAGTAAAGACTTAGGCATCTTATGAGAAGACCTTAGGAGGTAAGAGGCATACTAAGGCCATGAGAAGACACTAAGTGACTAGTCATCATCTATGTATAAAGGAAACCCATTCCTTTATAGACACAAATATTTGTAGGTAGATAAATGTGCTACTAAGATCCACTCATGAAGGTAGATTGGTATAAATAAAAGTAAAATATACCTACCTCCCCATGACGTGTTCCTCGATCCTCAAGACCCCTTATAGAGTCATCGATCTAATATGAAGATTGGGTATTGGCAATGAGAAAGTAGGTAGTACTAAGAGAATTTTTTTAATTCTCCTCTTCTAATATACTAGCCTACCACACCCCGAAGTACCTCAACTATATCATGAGGCTAACTATGGAGTTTGATCTTCAACTAGAAGAGGGAGATGTGCTTTGAATCACATATTTTAGTGTGATTCAACTTTTGAGAATATTTTTGCCTTTTGATATCATTACCTTTTGTTTAAATTATTTGGATTTTAACTTTTTTTTAAAGGATTTTTAAGATTCCTCCTTCATGTAGATTTAGAAAACCAAACATGAGAGAGATAGTGATACACATGAATGAGTTTTAGGCTAAGGCTAAAATAAGCTAAGTAACCCAAGACAAAAGACTAACTAGGACACTTTGGATTGAAAATAAACTAGTATGTGATCTTAAGTCTCAATCATGTATATGCTTAGTTAGTGAAAAAGGAGATCCAAAGGAGGATTGGTGAAAAGAAATAGTAATGAGAAAGATTTTTTGTTAACTAATTACATGGTAAAAGTATATAATAACTAAAAGGAATAGGGTAGATATAACCAAGTCACCATGATAACTATCTGTGAAAAATAAAGATAAAAAAACAATCATGAAGATACAAGGGAAGAGTTTTGAGAAAAACTCTAAAAGAAAAAAAAGCAATGATAGGTGAAAAATAACACTAATAAGGAAAAAACAAGTATATATGAAATTTAAAACAAAAACATAAGCTAACTATAATATAATAAGAAGGGATGACATGATATAAGATAAAAAATAATTTAACATAATGTCAAATGATATAATAAAAAATAGATAAAAATAAGATTGAAGCACATGTCCAATCCAAATTTAAATGATAAAGAACCATGCATGTGCTCATAAATACTGGTAAATCTATCCACACACATTATCCAAGACATCAAATAAATCTTTATGATGGATATGAACTACTACTAATGTCTCACCAATCTTTATTGAATACTAGTCAAATACTTCTTTTCTAATCTCCTCAACTAAAAAAGTAGGAATACTCATTGGATCATGTTGATGAGGGGAATTGAGTGAAGGATGGTTAGGAGAATGTGTGGGAATGGGATCTATGATAAATTATAGAATCATTGATGGAGAGGAATCCATGGGTGAAGAAGGGTTCATAGGTGGAGAAGGAACCATAGGTGGAGGCATAGAAGGTGGTGAATGGATTATAAGAGGTGTACCTGTAGAAGAAGGAGGATAATTCTTGTGAGAATCAACTATGGGAGTAATGGTATAAGGTTTAGGAATATCTATAATATTATCCTTAAGATGATACTGAAGGACATGATAATGATCAATGTGATGTGTGCCACACTGGTGCAATAGAAAATATCTCTCACCATACTTAGGTATATGTTTAGGAAGAATCTTTGGAGGAGGTATGGTAGTGTCTATTGATGGGAAGAAGGACTCAAAGTATCAATATATTTCTGTAACTTACTACAATGGGTAGAAGAGTAATTATCTATCCCATGAAAGCATCAAATACACTTGTCAATATTCTTAGGAGAAACACTCACAAGAGAAGGTATAATAGGCATGGATGAAGAAGAGATGGATCATCATCCCACTTAGTGGGCAAAGGATCCATCTTGGGTAAAGGAAGCAAGCCATCACCAAGAGAAGGTGGTAAAGGAGAAGGAATAGATTAGGCTAAATAGAAGGATTACTATTAAAGAAGTAAAAATAGGCTCATCAACATTGGAAGAAGTAATAATAATTGGTTCTGACATAGATTTCACTATAGGAGGAGCAAGATCAATATAAGGTCTAAGGAGGGTTGTATTAACCTCAAGAGTGAACCAATTATGGGAGTCAAGGAACCTATAAAAATGGTAAGGGCCAGTCATAACACAATCCATTAGCATGGTCCTATAGGGATCCTTAGAAATTGGAGGTGTTGATGCCATCTGTACTCTGTGATAAAGAGGAAAAATTCAAGAATTAGGAACTATAAATGTTGGAACATGATAAGATGCATGAAAAGACTCAAATAAAAAAGAATGATAATGTGCAATCTCAACATCATGAGATTGGACAAGGCTGCCTAATAAAGGATCATCTAAAGAATAACCATCATCATAATCTGGCATATGAATATCAATGACACAAGTTGGAATAACATTGTCATTAGAATAAACATGGTGAATATAATGCCTAGTCTTGGATAAGACTACGGGAATGTCATTACAAGGTGGTTTGTGAGAACAAGGTCAAAATAAGGTCAAAAGTTGTGAGATGAGATGAGGCGTGAGATTAGAAGTTTTGATCTTTAAGTAATCTCATCCAGCTCATCATCATCAAAGTCTAAAATTTTAGGAGTAATGTTACCAACAAGCTCAGGATGCGCATTGTAACCTCTGGTTGAGTTGATAGTAAATTTGAAAAGTTATGATTCATATAATGGAATACTAGGTAAAGGCTTAAGAGTAGGAATCTTAAAAACACCACAATATTAGAATTGCTTAAAATTCCAAGGGTTAGTATCTCTTTGAAACCTATAAATGACTCCATTATAAGGGAATTTAACACATTGGTAGGTAGAAGAAGTGATAGCTCGTATGTGATGAGTCCACGACCTACCAAGCAAGATGTTATAAGAAAGAATGAAATTAAATATCATCACCTTTACATGAATGGTAATAGGTGGGATAATAATGGGAAGCCACACACACCCAAGAGGAGGCATTTGCCTTCTATCATATCCTTGGTAGGTGATACATGTAAACTTAAGATTGCATTCTAAATATCCAAGTGTTTTAATGAAATCAAGAGAACACAAGTGCCATAATCTTCATCAATTAATGCCTTTTTGACTTGGATATCACCTATTTGGATACTAATAAATAAGGGAGGATCATCTATATGAAGCAAAATCTCATTAAAAAACATAGATGCAATGGGAAATTTTAAAGAAAAAGAAGTATTAATAGTCTCATCAACATTGATGGACATCTCTTCACATTGTTGTAAGATACTATTCTCAAAACCAGATAAGGTTGTCTATATTCTTGCTAAGGGAGGACAAGGGACATTCATCTCAAATAATAGTTGCATAAGATGGTTCCAATGATGGGGAGATGTCCTCATAATCTCAATAAATGGATTTTGAGATGGGATATTAGTGAGCTATGAAATGGGATCCCACTCATCATAACCCATGAGAAGATTGTTAGATATAGGTGTGTAATGGTTAAGGAGATCTTTGGAAGGAGGAACTGAAGAGAATTAAAAATTATGTTAATAAGAATGAAAAGATTTAGAAGAAGGTTGTAAATTATTTGGTGATGAAGAATTAGTTGGTTTAGATTGATCTTGAGAAGTATAATAAGTGTTAATAGAAGGTTGATTATCATTGGAAGATTGATTATCATTGTTACTAAAAGATGATAGAAGAATAGTAGAAATAGAATGAGATATGTTAACCAAGGGAGAATCATAAATTGGATCATCATCAAAGGTTATAAGATCTTCTTTCCCCAACTCATTCAAATGAGTTGAAGAAGAATCTTGGATAACATAGAATGTCTTAGAAGGAGGTGGGGTGTAGATAGGTTGGGAATCGATGAAAGCTCCCACCCTTCACATATTAGTCATGATAACCACATTTTATTCAAAATTTGGTTTGACAAGACTTTCTACATTATTGGTGGAAGGAGTGGGCTTGTCTTGGTCTTCTTTAATAGGTTGATGATTAGGTAAATGATCTTTATAAATAGCTAAATGAGTGTTTTCTTGATTCAAGGCTTGAGTTTTATCATGAGTTTTTGAGTCCTTGAAAGCAATTTCATAAGCTTATTGATGCTTGTGAGTGATAGAGTAGTGATCAAAATTAGGACCAATAATAAAATCCATAGCTAAATTATGAATTTGTATACAATTCTTATGAGAGTGACCCCAACTAGCATAAAACCAACAAAACTTACTAGGATCATACCAGGTTTTCATAGGATGAGTAGGGTCAATCTCTCGAGGGAGAGGCCTAGGTAGACACTTAATAAATTTAGATAAATAATGAGGTTTATGGACATTAATGATGTTTGGTGAAGATAAATATGGATTAGTATATTGTTGAGAAGGAGCTAGTTTCGAAAAAGGGGTAGGAATGACAACTTGAATATTGTGAATTGTATCATATGAATCGGTAACACCATTATTGGTAATATTTTAGTTTTTATTTTTAAGTAACTGACAAGGACCCACAAAAGGTTGGGGTGGCTCAAACTGATGCATAAGGAAATCTTGTCATTTATCTTGGTCAATGGCCTCCTCCAAGGTACGTGGAAAAAGGGTATGGACTTGATATTGTAATTTAGGAAATAAAACATTTGTAAAGAGATGAAAGAGATTGTCATTTGCCATATTATGTTCACACTTGTTTAACAAAGTCTTCCATCATTTAACAAAGGCTTTAGTGGTTTTTTTTTCATTTTTTTTGCAATTGATGAAGTGGGCCAAAGTGTTTTCAGGAAGATCACTAGTTTGGAATTTTTGTACTAAAGCATTCACTAAATTCTCCAAACTAGTAATGGAATGAGATCTAAGTTGATTATACCAATCCAAGGCATCACCTGTGAGGATTTTGGTAGTAGAAATTTTTTCTAATTTGACCCAATCCTTATAAATATTTCTAAATGTTTTAAGATGAAGAGTAAGATCAATTGATCCATTATAAGAGATGGTAGGTGTTATACCTCTAATATCATTGTTAGCAATTTGAGTGTTAAGAGGTTCATTTTGTAAATGCTTGATAACTTTGTTGACTAATGGATATTTAGGAATGAGATTACCTTGAGAATATTGAAGAGGGGGAGGAGGAACACTTTGGTTATGTGTGCCCCAAGCCATTTGGTTGTGGTTGTGTTTGAAGATTAAGAAGGTGGTTTTGCATTCTCATCATTTAATTCATGTTATGAGCTTGAAATGTGTTCATTTAATTGAGAGTTTGTAATAATAATTGATGAGTTTGATTAGTGTTATTATAAGTAGTGTTGGTTTTTGAGTTAGGATTAGTGGTTTGAGTACCACTATTAGTGTTGGCATGATCTTGAGAAGAGATATGAGAGTTTGAAGCACTAGTGGAAAAAATTTCTTGTGAAGCAAATGATGGACTAGTAAATGGTTGAGATGAAGAATAACTAGAAGTATGATTACCTTTGGTAGTAAATAATGAATTATCTGATGGATTAAGGATTGTGGATCTTATAAGAGGTCCACTAGATGTAGAACCAACCATGTTAGTTGAGATACTATGCATGGAGGTAGAAGAAGTTAAAGAAGATGTCATATCATAATAAGGAGTCAAGATTGAAGGGAAATTTTGAGAAGCAAAGAAATTAGTACCCCCAAATCCAATTGAGAAAGTGGAAGTAGGAGAATGAGGTTCTTTAACTTGATCGCTAATCATGAATTATAGATGGTAGAAAGGTCTTTCCCTCTATGTTGAGGGAATTCTATGATAAAGAAAACCATTTTAGGAGCATATTCTAACTAAGAGTGATCTTATAATAAGAGAGATTTATGTTTCAAAGATGTATTATGAGGATTTCCATAATTCATTATATGGGTTATAATATGGATATTACTAGCATTCTCGAAAGGAACCCTACTTTGTCTATGGGAGACACTATTAGGATTGGTGAATTTCATGATATCTACTGATTAATTTTTAGTGTTATCACTAAAAAAATATTCCATGATGAAAAGAGGAAAATACAAGATGAGATAAACAAGGGATTAGAAAGTGATTGTAATTGAACTAGATTGACCTGGTCGACCTAGTGTAACAACTGGGTCTGTGAAACTGAACTAGGCCCATAAGATCGACCCAGTACAGAGAAAAAAGACTAGAAAAAAGGGGGAAAGGCTTGAAAATAGTAATAAGTCTACCAAGTTGACCTAGTGCAGTGTATATAGGTTGGAAAATATGCTAATATGACCCAGTTGACCTAGTATAATAAACAAGAAAAAGAAAGAGTTGATAATCAATTTGTGAAATGAAATAAGATAGTTTATAGTTGATCTAAGAAAGTAAATATAGAAATTAAGAAAACAATAAATTAAATTGATGTTAGTCAATCCAATTTATATACCCAAATAAAAAATATTACACCAATATGAGATAGGGTAAGTTCTTGGGCACACAATTGAGCAAAGAGCAAGCAAATAACTTGGAAATTAAAGCTAGCTAATTAGTCAACCTAGAATGTTAGATTGTTAAGAATGATTTTAAATGATAGAAAATTGGTTGTAAATAAGGTACTAAATAGTAATATATGGATGGATTTAGGTGAGTTTAGGATGATAGAGATTGTAGTGAAAATGATACAGGCTTGGTATTGTGGACTAACCCCTCACTTCACATGCCTCAATGATAAGAGTGTTGGGTGCTTAGCCAAAGTATACCATTAACCATGCTTTATACTTGACCAAAGTATCAATTCAACTTCCCCTTTGGTGATGAAATCCATTTAGGTTGGCCTAGGTATTCAAATTTTAAAATGTTTTTTAATGTTAAGTGATTTGGCCATGTGTGCATAAATAGAAATAGTGCACTAAGCGGTTAATTAAAAACCTCCTAATTAGATTATGTGAACTATTCTAAGCATGCAAACAGTTGAAAATGAAAGATGTGATTAGCATATAAGGTGAATTCCAACTTTGAAACAAGGTATAATGAAAACACTATATGCATAATAAATAGAACTAGGTCAAGAGTGTCAAGCTAGCACTATTGAAAATAGGGTATAGAAAACCTACTAGGTTGATCAGGTTGACCTAGTTGTTTTAGATAGAAAATAAGACATAGAACTAGGTCAACCAAGTTGATCTAGTTAGTTGTGCAAAGGTAGTTTTAAAGACTGCAAAATTGAAAAGAAAGTACAAAAATAGAGATATAAAATAATATAAACTCACCTTGATGGTTTAGAGATAGAAATTATTGACCTAAAACTTGCAAACTAGGTCAATATTGTTGAACAAGCATATAGAAATCTATTGAAAAAGTGTTGAAAATACACTAGGTCAACTTGGTCAACCTAGTTGGTTAGACTAAAAGTCTATAAATATATTAGGTTGAGCTAGTTGACCTAGTAGGATGATTTGAAAGTTTAGAAACTAGAATTTGTACTGAGTCGAGTTGATTGATCAAGTTGTATAGAAACTACTATAAATACACTAGGTTGATCGAGTTGACCTAGTGAACTAAATTGGTATTTCAAAAAGTGCTAAAAACTTATATTGGGTAGAGATGTTCAATCTATTTGCCTATTCCTATGCACAAAGAAAAAGAAAATTAGGTCAACAAAATTGAAATAGTATGTCAAAATATATTATAGAAATGATGACAAAATAATTAAATAAAAGTGAAAAAATACAACAAAAAATTTATTCATGTTAGGTTCACCAGAATGTATACAATTTGAATTGCATGATGCATAATGAATTAATCCTAGATCAGATAAGATAGAGCACACCAACACTTCTAATTGGGTATATACTTGTTAAGTGGGAGCATGAACAATATGGGGATCTGATAGATCTGATTAGGGGGTCATTTGCATCATTTGTCCCAACACATCATGCTAGGAAGGGTTCCAAAGCTTACAGTCTAACACAATCACACAAAAACCCTAAAATAGTCCTATGGTTTGATGTTCACTTATGTAATAAACAAGAAAGTAAACTATTCTAATAACAAGAAAAGTAAACTAATCTAGTGCACACCAAAGTTTGTGGCATAAAGTGGGGGTTATAACTAAACAAATAAACAACAACTAAACTAAACATACATAAGAGACATATAATCAAATCAATGTATATGAAATCCTAATACATAGAAGAGAAGAATATATATTGCATTATATATCTACTCTTACAAAGGAGAAATAAAGTTAGGAATACTTACCTTTGAAGATGAACCTACTAAGTCTCAACCTCTCCCTTGGCCAAGGTGATTCACAAGAGATTATTGTGGATTGTAAGGATAACCAAGATAAATCAGCTCTAGGCCACACAACCTAACTAAGCATCCAAAAACCTTCTCCACAAGACATGATTGGAGCTCGAAAATAAAGTATTAAACCCTAAATCTTTATTTCTCAAGTAGAATGGTCAATAAGCAGATGTTTATTTGCAAATTTTCACTTAATTATATGATATTTTTTTACTCTTATGAATGGTGGTAAATGACCTTATATATATAGTAGTAACTTGCCTAAAACTAATTCAGACATGTTGGCTATACTAGGTCAACCAGGTCGACCTAGTATATTCTCAAGCTAATGCTTAAAGTATGTGCTAGGTCAGTCAGATGCTAACAAGGTAAAATAGCTAAAGTGTCCCCAGAATACACTAGTTGACCAAGTCAACATAGTATATTGAACATGTAAAAAAGTAAATAAGGTAAGAAATGAAAGAATAAAGCATGATAATGAATGGAATGGATAAGAAAGAGAAGAACAAGCCTAGGGTTCATGGTTTTAGGGAGCTAGTGTGTAGATAGCAAGTGGCAAAAGGAACAATAATATTAAAAAGCACAAATGGTCTGCCCACTCCTTTCTCGATGCACCCCTTAAGGTATTCACTCAGAGAGATTGAGACCCGATAGGTTCTTGCAAGATAAAAAGTGTTAGTAATCAATAAAAGTTTGAAAATATTATGTGTATACAAGTGGTGTCTTGAATTAAATTACACTATGTGGTTAGTGGTTTCAAATTAGTGGGCATACACGGTAATTAAACTAAAATGTGTGGTTAGTATCATAAATCATATAAGAATACATGACAAGCAAAATACACTATGTTGTATATTTTTAAGTCAAAATATGTTTGAATAGCTACATGAAAATTGCACCAGCATAAATCACTTTATTAGATAAGTTATTAAAATTGATGTTCATGTTATTTATTAATATGATTTTTTGGTTTATTAAAAATAGAAACTAATTTAATTTAATAACTTATCATTAGATAAAATAGTTTAATGTGAACATTAATATGGGAAAATGTGGAATTTATGTATTAAAATATAGATTTTTGTATAGCGTGGAAAAACATAGAGACATTGGAAAAATAATTTTACAATGATAATTTCTCACCCATGTAGTTATACTTTTATAGTATTAATAAAAATAATTTCTCACACATGCAATTAATTTTAAAGCATTAATAAAAAATATTTGTATTAGCTAGGAAAATTAAGACTGTTTATTTATTTAAAGTGGCATCATAAAAGTGTTAATCTTAAATATGAGGGGGGGGGGGGGGGGTTGATATTTAATAATGCATCATTCTTTCATTTATTATTTTATTTTTCCTATGGCTTTATATAACAAAAGTAGAATTGATTTCAATGTGCAATAAGCTGGGTTATTTTCAATTTTTAACATTTATGCAATTTTATGTGGAACCAAGGTTCGAGTTGAAAGGGTATGTAATACAGATATTTTTGGTACAACATTTGCTCATTCATCTTTTCTTGTGGGGTGATTAAAAAAACATATGCATGTGCATATTAGTTGAGTCTAAATTATGAAATTAAGATTATTAGGTTTTGAATTATACATAAATATTTCTAAGTTTCATATTTTTTTCATATGTTATGTTTATATTTATTTATTCAAGAATTGGTTTGTTTGATTTTTTATTTTTTATTGATAAAAAATAGAAAGTGGTGATGCTTCAATGATACTACCTATATTATTGAATATAGTGTTTATTATTAAAATATTTATTAATGATAGAATTATAATAAAGATTTTGTGCTTTGGGTGGTTGCTCTTGGCTGAATTTGAGTCAGTGTGATCACATGCTAGCTGCATTTGGAATCCTTTAATTTGATTAATGTGTGAGAGGATTTTTTTTCTTATTTATGTGTTTCTTGTATTGAATCATAGTTATGACTTGATATGGTTTTGGGTGCTTAATTATTTATTTAGGTGATTGGACCCAATCATTATGTTATTCAGTGTCATCATTTCGTTATTATATTTTGGCTATGTTTTATTCTCATTGAGCGTCTCTGTGTTTACTTAAAAATAGGAAATGGTATTTCACCATCATGCTTCAAATGCTCATCTGTGATAGATTTTGTGGCTTCCTTCCTCACTAATCTTATCAACAATTTTTTTTTTGTGGTTCAATATTTTGTTGTGATTTAAAGGTGGTGTGGGCATTGGTTTGGTTGAGGTTCCTTAATGGGTTACTAATTTGGTTGGAAAGGTTTTAAGAAGTTTTACGGTAGGTTTTCAGTATCCATGGTGAGCAATGTTTGGAATTAATTGTCTTTGTGTTTTATGTGAGCTTGAGGAATGTTATGTTGTTATGTTGGAGACCCTTTGTATGTAATCTATTTCTCAGTCTATGGTTATTCTCATAGAATTTTATTTGGAGTATTGGTATGATCTCATCCCTTCCTTAGACCTCATACTAGTTTGTTTTGAATCTGTGAGACTAGTTGAGGTGGCTTTAACACTTGTCAAGTTATGTTCAAGTCTTGGTGTCGAGGCATGGATGGAAGTTGGTCATAATTTCTTTAATGATGGAACATAGTATGTAATATGTTTAAGAATACAATAATTTATATATTATTGGCATAATATATATATATATATATATATATGATGCAATGACATTTTTTGATTCACATATCTGATGCATTTATCGATCTATGTGTCAAATGGTATACCTAGACTTATATTTTGTTTCTGTATGATTGAAATTTTAAAAAATGTTATTTATATTAAATAAAAAATCTCTTTGTATGATTTATGTTCTTTTTACAGTATTTTATGAATAGTTGACCAGTTTTCCATCCAAAGAAAAGGAAAAAAAAGGATTAAAAAAGTAGTTTTTTTGTTTTTGTAGAAAAAAAGTAAAGGGTCGTGATTGGTGGGATGGGGACAGGTAGGTGTGTTTTTTGTGATCAATCTGACTAGGTTTTGTTATTGTGTTATTTCTTTTTTTGGGTTTTGTTTTAATGCAAGATAAAGTACCAATGAAAATTTTTTGCTATTTTTTAAAATAAAATTAATATTTTAAATTATTGAAACATGTAGCTTTTCTTGTGGTGGCAGATATATGAGGCTTTGATCAAGTTCAAAAAAAAACTAGGTATCTTGAAATAATGTTCACTTGTTTTGATTATTGACAATGTAAATAGAGTGTTCATTAGCCAATATTTTATATTATTTAATGATAATGTAAATATCTTGTCAAATAGTTTATTTTTCCTATGGCAAGCAAGACTACTAGAAAATTAATGTTGTTTTGAACTTGGCATTTCATTTCTTGATGGTTTAGCCTATTCTTTCTTGTAGGCCAAAAAAATAAAAATAAAAAAAATGGTATTGAATCAGGTTGTTCAAAGAAAATCATTAATGTGGACATATATCAACAATAAAAAACACAACACAAGCATTTAAAACTATGGATGTTGCTTTGAAATATGAAAATATTTTTAGAATTGCATCATTCAATTACATTGTTGGTGATTTGTTTTTTGATGCATTTCAAATGTTATTGCATTTTTGTTACACGTCCAAAATGCTAAGAACTAGGATCATTTGACTATTTTATGGATTCTTTGAACAATGAGGATGCAAAAGCAAGATAATTATATGCGAACCAATTACATATAGATATATTATATGATTTGCATCAAATACATGATAGAATTACATAATTTTACATAATGAGAGTTTTTTTAAATGAACTTATAGATCAAGGTGAGATTGGTCTTTGGGGTGACATATTTTGTATTCAGTGGTTATGTAATTGGTTAAACATCCCTATTTCTGTTTGGGCTCTCACAAAAACAAGTATCTACATCTCAACAAATAAATTTGTATTCCATTATATTTGATATTATTTCATGACATAAACCCCACCCATGGATATTTTGAACTATTGTTTTACAAAAAAATATTTAACCACAACTCAATTTCCAATATAAAGTTATCAAATATTTTTAAAAATCCTTCTTTATATTAGAATGTTATTTTTCATGAATTAGAAACATATGACATGTATAAAACAAGCACTTTAGGCTCGAGCTATGGTGAAAACTTATTTGATGCTATTAGTTTATTAGTAAAACATGAGTTTGATGGTCATGCTCTTCATCAATATATGGCTTAGTCTTTTAAAATGAGATTATTGTGGAAAATAATAATGCAATGACTTCTTTAGGGCTTTGTGAACAAGATCTAAAAAAATAAGGTCTTAGAAGTTTTTTGACTAGAAAATATATGTTTCAAAAATTGGAATGCCATATCAATAAATTAGACTTGAAGGGAATGAATTTTTTTGTTCATGGCTTTCAATCATTCTACAAGGAAATATTCAATTATGGTCAGCAATAACTAGAAACATTTTTAAAATATTTTGAAATTATTCTAGTCCACATAAAATGTACAACATTATCTATTTTTGGATAGATACATTTCATATTAATCATGAACCATTGTAAATAATTCATGGAGATCAAATTTCATATGAAATGACAATGGATGTTTTGAGAGGGTTTCCAGGTGGAAATACTTTTGAAGGTCTTAAAACAAGAATAAGGTTATTTTGAACTACAAAAACATATGCAAGGGAAAATTCTATTATATAAATATATAAGGTTATAAAGAGCTATCATACTTCACTACTTTGTTTGAAACAAACCATACGTGAGAAAACAAATAAAAACTATGTAACAAAAACATATAATAAAAACACTAAAAAAACAATAATGCACACAGATGCCAAAAATCATTGTAGTTAGTGAAATTAATGATATGCTACCATAAAAATAAATACTTAATATGCATACAATATGATTGATGAAGTATCATAATAATAAACAACTATTTAAAATCAATCAAAGACACACCCATTCATGTTTGTGTTGTTTGTGAATAACCACATTTCAAAAAAGATATCATTCTAGTTTACATTGACATTGTCAAAGCATTTAATTATACTCTTGCATATTAAACTTTAAAAAAACTTTCATTAAATGAAAAAATATGCAAACAATGCAAAATATCTATTTAACATGGAAAAGTACCGAAATTTGTTATTCCTTTCAACATTGGAAAAATTTAAAAAAATAATATTGTGAATAATTAACATTTTTAGAAGAAATATTGGTCACTTTGTGAATTCTAGTTTCATAAATATGATAACTTGGCTAAAAACATTAAAAATA
Source organism: Torreya grandis (assembly GCA_037957365.1). NCBI lineage: Eukaryota > Viridiplantae > Streptophyta > Pinopsida > Cupressales > Taxaceae > Torreya > Torreya grandis. Next base: position 57,289 of record JARHVA010002995.1, read on the forward strand.
TGGCCTCATAGGAATAATTATGAATGTTCCAATCGACTTTGATCATATCTAAAAAGCATTGCCTATAGAAATGAATGACACAAAAACAATTAGAATAAAGATAAAATGTAATCTAAAATATAAAAATGCATATTTAATAGGAAATGTAAGGCCTACATACGTGATGAAATAATTATTGTAACTTTTTCAAGCATCATTGTATAAGTAAGAAAACATTACTATTGATATAGGTTAGGAAACTAGCTTTGAGAAAAAAAAGAAAAAACTATTGCCGACATTGTGCCTATTGAGGATAACACATCTTACACATATGAAAATGAATTAGAACATATTACTAAATATTTGGTGCATGATTTTATTGGAGCACAATTAATACATGATCTCCAACATCAGATCATTAAAATTACCCCATCAAAAGGATTCAAACCATTAAGAATTATTGAAGACAAATTCTTAGAGGAGATGAGCTTCCCAACTTTATTCTATGGTTTTAGTCATCCTCAAGATATGAAAGATAGAATGTCATACCAAAAATTATCAAAGTGGGAGATTTTACATAGATAAAATGACATTATGACACACATAACTAATATCTTTTTCAAATCTATTAAAATCATTATACATCAAGTGTCATCTTTTATTTGAATATATATACACAAAGGTGAATTAAAAGACAAAAAATTCTATGCCAAAGATGTTAGAAATAAAGCTAGTATAGAAAAAATACTAAAATCATCAATAACTTATAGATATTTCAAAAATCATGTGAACATCACCCAATTATTTTAAGAACTCAAGATAAAATATTTCTACAATGATTAGGCAATTGGGTCCACCAATATTTATGCAACTATAACAAGTGATGAACATTGTTGGGAGTTTTTGTGCCATGCATTAAAAAAATTGACTCTAGAAACAAATAATAAACATAAATAAACAATTGAATAAGATAAAATAGATAATAATAATAATAATAATAATAATAATAATAATAATAATAATAATAATAATAATAATAATAATAATAATAACCCATGTTATTTTTAGTCACTACTTTAACCATAGATCCAATGCATTCAAAAAAATGTTGTTACAAAATGAACAATTATTTGGAAAGGTTTTGGATTAGTTTTTTGTGACTGAATTTCAAAATAGGGGAAATGAGCATTTACATTTCATGCTCTGGATACAGGGTGCATTTGTATATACATATTTCTCCAATAATGAAATTAAATATTTTGTAGATAGATACATGTCTTGTGATTTGGTGTTGTTTGATGGCAATTTGGCTAAAATGCAAACACATCATCATACAAGCACATGCAAAAAATATATAAATTCACATTACAGATTCAATTTTCTATTGCATTCAATGCAAAATACCAAGATATTAGATCCGTTGGATGAAAGTAACTATCTATACAAAGATAATACCATAATAATTTTTTCTCAACTTGAGAAAAAAAACTATAGCAAAGACACAAAATTCCACGTGTTTTTTAAAAATCAAGCTTATCTAAAATAGAATACTTACTCTCATTATGATCTTGTATTTCATAGTTGATGATAATGTTAAAAATGCATCCATCTAATGCTTGGGTAAATGCATTCAAAAACTATCTCTTAATTTTATGGTATGCTAACATAGATGCACATTTCATTCTTGATGTATATGCTACTACAACATATCATTGTTATTATATGAAAAAATTTGATCATACACTAACAAATGTGTTTTGAAAAGTATGCATTGAAAAAGTTCATAACAATGACAACAAATTTCAAACCATAAGAAAATTGGGAAATATGCTCTTACAACATCAACAAATGTCTATTTGGTAATCTATTCACATTCTAGTGTCATTGCCTTTACTTTTTTTTAAAAAAATCATATACACATCATCAGATGCAAAAAGAACTTACATTTTAAAAAGTCTAAAACTATTAGCACGAGATTTAGATACTTCAGAGGACATAATATATACTTCTCCTATACATAAATATGTTGCAAGTACAACACAATTAGAATATATATGCTTGGTTGAATTTATTACATATTACTTGGGTAAATGTGCAAATAAAAAAAATAAAAAAAATCATACATCATTCAACATGTTAGATACAATATCCACGTAGATCCTAAAAACTATTATAGATAAAATATGATGTTATTTATACCTTATCGTGACAATGAAGAGACACTATTAAAAAACTTCAACATGTGGAGTAATGCATACCTTGCTAATAAGAAACAAGTAGCAAAGATTGAGAGCATGTTTACTACAAATTTGATTAGAAAAATGGGAAAACATTGACACTACTACATAGAATCTAGATATTGTTTCTAATTCACTATTTATTATTGTTGAAGACATAAAAAATGATAAAATCAATAAAAATATTGATGTATATAACATAGGCTATGATTTGCATTATATAAGAAATCACAAACTAGTCAATGGTCAACATTCAAAAATGTTTCAAATAACTAAACCTCTTTTTTGATAAGCAGGGAAGAATATCTAAACTTATGAAAGCACCTAAATAAAAAATAAGAAGTTTTTGTCAAAGGCATTATAATCAAAAAAGTTCTAGAGCCAAACAAGACAATATATTTGTTCTTAATAGGAGGAGAAGGTACAAGGAATGTGAAAGTCATATATGAAACTTTGGCATGCATTCACAACAAATAATTTGAAAGTGATTCTTTGAAAATTAAAGGGCTAATTATTGCATATACTATAAAAATAACATACAATACAAATGGTCTAATTTTACATTCTATTTTTCAACTTCCATATATATCTACACAGATGACTCCATTGGATTCAAACACTTTGGATACATTGAGCAAACACTATCAATAATTGTGTATGTTTTTTATTGATGAAATATATTTACTATGAGTTTGAAGCATTTTAATGTAAAAAATGTAGAGCTTCTATAATGACCATATTCCCAAAATTTTGACTCCAACAACAAGAATTTTAAATAAAATTTACATTAAGAACCTGATGGCCACCATATGTGAATAATTTCCAATACAAATAGCATGTGCTTGAATAATACATAGATCACAAGGCCTTACAATGGATGCATTAGCATTTGATCCTACTGGTGTCAAGTGGCATGGACTTGTCTACATTTCACTTTCACAAGTAAAAAACATTAAATCATTGTATCTTATTAATAAGTTAGAACCTAAAAATTTTATCATATGCAATAAAGTAAATGTTGAGATGCAAAGACTGGAAACTTCTGCACAGTGGCTGCCATTTTTTTCAAGTGTTCTTAAAACATGTAATAGGTTTATAATTTTCTCATTGAATACATGGATTTTGTGATTGCATCTACATTTCATAACACATGACTATGAACTTATGGATGCAAACATTTTATTTTTCTAAGAAACAAGAACTATGCAATTAGAAAATACTTTCATTCTTGCACAAAAATTTGATTGTCACTTGTTAATGAATGTGCATGGGATAATTTCATGCTTTAGAAACATTGTATTGAGAAATAAAAAACTATTAACTACATCGAACATGGGAACTATGACACATGATTATCATATTTAGATATAATAATATAGATATTTAATATTTACTTGGTACCAAATATCTCAATAGATGATTTATTGGTATTTATAGGAATAATAACTAATGAATTGACACCTGATACCAATATCATATTTTTTGGTGATTTCAATATTGACATGCTTCGACAAATAACATCTAGACAAAGAATTTTAAAAACAATACATAGGCATGGTTACTCTTTAATATCAAATATGCCATCAACAAATGAAGTTACTTTAATAGATCACTTTTATAAAAATATGGATATCCAGAATACTCAATTTAATATTTGTGATGCAAATTATACAAACCATCATACGAGTTTCCTTCAAGTCATTATTTGACAAAATAACAATAATGACTTTGTAAAGACATGAAAGTTTTTTTTTACCTTATGCAATGTCAGTGACATATGATAAGTATGATTGGAAAATGGAATTTATGACTATCAATAATCAATAGAAAATTAAAGGAGAGAAGAAAAAATATTTAAATAAAATAGTGGTGTATGCCACTTGCATTATGCATAAGTATATTATCTTTGCATTCATATGCAATCAAAAGTTGTTTGTGCGATTGAAAAAAGCTTACAAGAAACTGGATATAGAGCCAAGCATGTGCATTGTTCAATAAATAGAAATGACATAGTAAAACATGCCAGAATGGTAATACTTTATTTTTAGACATCACGAGTTATTGTTTTTCCATGCTTGCAATTTTTCTTTATTATTATTTTCTGATTAACAATGTCACATATAGAAGATCTTAAAGCTCTTTTCATAATCCATAGGTAAAACTATATATGGAAATAGAAAAATATAGAGAGAAATAAATAAAATAAATCACTTATATTATGCATTCTTTTTTTTTGTCTTTTTTCCCTCTTCTAATAAAAAATATGTTCATGAAGGTTCTAAAAAAATGTATCCATGAAAGTGGATATCGATCCTACCAAATACATTGATTAAGATGTATAAATAGTAGAAAAGAAAGCACCAAAACGGTAATATTTTATTTCTAATTATGACAACTTAGCTTTTTTAGTCACTAACAATTTTTTTGTTGCATTTTTTTCTTTAATAATTTTTAAATCCAAGACCTTGATAGTGGTGTTGTATTGTAAATAGAAAACTAGATATGGGAGCGGAAGAAAATATTGACTAAAAAATAGAGACAAAGCAACAAAATAGAAAATAGCAAATAGAAACAGAGCAACAAAATATATACCAAGAAACATAAATAGAGCAATAGAGACCAAAAAAATAGTATTTTTTTCATTTGTCTAGCTTGTTTTGGGCCCCTAACATCAATAAAAAGTAGTCTTTTATTTTTTTGCATGCATATTATGATTTGGTTTGACATTTTTAACTCAAACAAAGAAAAAAACATCATTATATGATAATATAAAATATTATATTTATAACTTCAATTTAAAAAATGTTGTTATAGTGCAAATGCAGGGCAAACCATACCATTTTCAATTATTGACCTATCAACAAAAAATAGTGACGTGATGTATTGGTTTTCTATGATCTTGGTTTCATAAAGAATCCAAATTCACCATCAAATGTAGAAATAATACATGCAAACCTTATTGATAAATATGGTAAATAGACAATAACTGTTAATACAATAAAAAATTAATCAACAAATTCCACTACACTTTTCACCTGATAATAGTCTTTGCATCATAGAGTTTTCCATAAAAAATATAAGTCAATATAAAAGAGGCAATGCTTAATGTTGTATTGTCTTGAACATGAAATAAATTATGGAAAACATTGCAACTATATGTAAGGAATGTAAACTCACTCCAAATATCATGATACATGATCTTTTGCAATCAAATAGTGCATATGTAGTAGGTTTATTGGTTGTTATCATAGTTGGGTATCAAAAATATTACAATCAATATGAGCTTTGACTCAAAGATGGTGAAACTAAGGAAGACATGGAAACTGTAAGTGCTAGTGCTAGAAGATTATACTTATTTTTTTTCATATTTTGAAATATTAATTGATTTGGCTTAACATATACATATCCATCTTCTTTTCCCAAATACTAACATTAAATAATTTATTTATATCTTGTGATAAATGACAACTAGAAACATCTATATTCTCATCTTCAATAAATATTGTCAACATTAAACATGCCAATAATGTCATTCAAGAAAATTTTCAATAACAACCAAAGGCAGACCCTTGCTTAGTCCAAGCCATTCCAAATTTTTGGATATATTAAATGACAAGTATATAAAATCTCATTTTAAAAGTTTAGGAAAATCCAATATTAAGGCTAGTACCTATCTCTAACTCATTGCTTTTAGTAAGAAGGAAAAAAAATTAGATTAAAAAAAATATATATGATTTTAATACTTTGAAAATATGATAATTTTTTATTTTGATTTAAATGTTAAAGAACTATTGAAATCAAAAAAAAATTCATGCATCACCTTTCCACCCATTCTAAAATGGTTGAAATCCCATGATCATGGCTAGTGTGCCTTTAACAAATGATTATACATAATGCACAAATTGTCAATAGAATCAAATGTATTCATACCAACATTCCTTGAAATATAACATATAGATATAGAATGTAAAAATAGATTGCATTTTAAATCAAGCATTCTTGAATGAAAATCTCTCAAAACTAATTAAATTCTCTTTCGATCAATATAATCAAGATATATTAGTTTCTACATTTTTGCTATGATGATTTAAACTACATGGTAGCTTCACACTTGTTGTAGACAACGTCATCAAATCTATTAGCAAGTAATTCCTATTTATTTAATTTTGTAAATGTTTGTTGATATTATTTTTGTGAAAAAAATGTTAGCATAGACAAAAAAAAATGTAGCAGGTTTAGTGCTCAAATTGATTACAATGTAGAAATTTGCTATGGTCAACCAATACGTTGCATGTTACATGTATTTATTTTTTCTTTTTTTTCCTTTATTTTTTTCTTTTTTATTTGGTTTTTGATACCTAGAGATTCTAATATAAACTAATGCTCTCCTTAATTTTTCATTACTCTATAGGCTACTAAGCAACTGAGTATATAGAACATCATGCATCTAGATTACAAACTATAGGATACATGTTTAAGGGTGCAACCTGAGTAAAGATGTTTATAATTCTAAAAGTGACAAAAAAACAAGTTTACACATATTTTATTACATCTAACTTGATATTTTTTCCATAAATTTTATCATAACTTGTCATGGTTCACAAACCTAATGATATCACTTACTATTGATAGGTGGATGATATCTAAAATAGAACTTGTATTGAATATAGTTATTTCTATCAGCTTTCAAAATCTATTCACATGATTTCTTTGTAACTGAATGTCATATAATACTTCATAGATTTTTTTTTATAGTTTATGCATGTTTTATTTTTTTGTTTCTTTATCTTATTTTTAGCTTGAAACATACTATGCAACTTGAGAAAAACTACCGTTCAATATTATTTGCTTCTGTTTGTTAAATTTTGCAATCAACTCATGCTCAGATAACTTATTGATTTCTTCTCTAATTATCTTAGCATAATATGCTTATGCTATATTATAATATTCATTGCAACATTTTGAAATTCTAATTATCTTCTACAATATTTCATTGGACCATGTTCAAATTGCTTGAGCACTTTTTTTATATTGATTAAGTTCTTGTCTTTGAATTTGTTCTAATACAAAAGTTTCAATTTTATGAAAAACATTAGATCTATAATCATGAAATTATTTATGCTTATTTGTTTCCTTTTATGATCTTAATATTTTTATTGTTGGCCTTAAGTGGATTCTATATTTAGAAAACTTATTTTTTACAATTGACTACAATTTTTTTATTTATTTGTTACACAATTTTTCTTGTGCTTAATTTAACTTCTAATAAAATTTAGATAATATGCATCTGATATATTGAATTTTTTTGTTTCATTTTAAATTTACTTGGAATCAAGCAATGGCATTTTATTCTAGAAACTAAGAAAGGATATACATGAGCATGCTAGAGATTATTATCTAAAACAGAGCACTTAATAAATTGAAACAACCTAATACAAAGATTAAGATTAACTATAGCAATAAAATGAATCTGGAGTTTCATAAATAAAATCATATGAGTACAAGAGAGTTCAGTATAGATCAATCTCCTTGTCAAAAAAATAGACTAACAAATAGATCCTTCTATGTCAAAAGCTTTGATTTATGCATTTTCTATGTCATGACATATACAAAATTATTTAAGATCAATAATAAACATTTAATTAACCTTATCATGTACAATATAATATAAAATACGTATTAAATTCATTTTTTGTCCAACTACAAAATAAAAAGAGAATAAATATTAAGAAAATAATAATAATTTTGTACAAAAGCAAATACTAGACATTTTTAACTTTCTTAAGAATCATATATATTGTAACTCACAAAGATGTAATTGTAAATGATTTCAAATAATTTAGAAATAGTTACAATAATTTGAAACATCTATGGGTTAACACAAAAATATCAATAAAAAATGTTTTAATATGAATTTTAATGCATCGTATCCCTTGTTCTTATAATAACACACATGCATCTGAGTGATTGCATAAAAGATCTTGTATTAAATATAGCTACCCCATTATCTTGGGAAATATATTCATATATTTTATTTGTAATTAAATTTCATATAGGACTACACTAATTTTTTATTATAGTTTATGCATATTTTTTTGTTGCTTGATCTTATTTTTACCTTTGCCTATGCTATGGAACTTGATTAAAACTAGTGTTCTCTATCTTCTGCTTTTATTAAATTTTGTAAACATCTCATGCTCAAATAATTTTTTGATTTATTCTTCAATTATATCAATGCAATATGATTATGTTATATTATAATGTGAAATCAATCATTTTGTAATTGCAATGCTCTTTTACAACATTTAATTAGACCATTTTTAGATTGTTTAACCACTTTTTATTAAGTCTCATCTCTAAATTTGTTTTGGTGCAGAGTTTGAAAACTATGACAAACATAGGATTTATAATCATGTAATTGTTTATACTTTTATTATGTTTTCATTCTCTATTTTTAGTGATCTTAACATTCTCTCATTGAGCTCAAGAATGTGCTACATTTACAAAGCTTGGTTTCTATAATCGACTAGAACTTTGTGATGCATTTATTCTATAAATTTGCTTGTGTTTGATTCAATTTTTAATAAATTTTGGATAATATGTATTTTACATATTTATATTAATAATTTCATTTACAAATATTAAGAATAGAAGAATAATTTTGAATAAAAATAGAAATAAAACATTTTTAACTTTCTTACAAACTGTATGTGTTGTAACTGGCAGGGATGTAATTGTAAATGGATTCAAATAATAGGAAATAACCAAGACAATTTAAAACATATATGAATTATAATATATCTATCAAATAAAAAAATGTTTTTATATGAATCTAAACACATTTTATATGTTCTTGTCACCATAAGTCACTTGCATGTGGTTCATTGTATAAGCTTTTTTACAGACTTAACCCCAACTACATTGACAGATATTTTAAATTATTATACCTTGCATCACTTTTCTTATCTTCCAAGTATAAATTCACCTTATTTTTTGCTTAAATATTTGATAAAGGAACATAAGATGCAAAAAATTTAGATTATAAATCCAAAATAATTGTTGATACAGATCTTTATACCTATATTTTTTTTGACATTTGAAATCATTAAATAAACACATTCATGAAAATGCATTAGTATCATTCACATTTTGATGAGAAATTTGAGATTTTGGATAACATGTCTAGCATAGCCAAGAAATCCAATTATGCATACATAATGATTAATTGTAGGCAAAATGCAACAAGCTTCATGTTGATGCAACTTTTATTCATGATAGAACTGGTCCATGGTAGGAGTATGATCATTTGTAACTAAGATGTGTAGGAGTCTAAGAGAAACCATTAAAATATAGAAAAGTAAAATAAATAAATTATAAACATCCTAATTTGGTGAAAAAACCACAAATATTATGCATTTTGTTGCTCTTTCACATGAAGGTCTTATTGATGGTTATTGTCCTTGTTCGCATGGTCATTTTGAGTCGTTTGATCTTTATTATGTCTTATTTTTCCTTGTTTTTGAAACTCCCAATAATAACATGTCACCTTTTCCTAGTCATAGGGCCCCTAGCCTATCTTCCCTAATTTTTGATTTGTTTTGAACCTTAGGACACTAGCTCCACTTTCATGATAGTAGTGCCACATGGCGGTAGTGTCCACTTATGGATCTAGTGTCTAATGGGCCCTTTCATCCATGTTTGAGTACCAACCCCTCTATGAGCCTTATCTTATGTTTTTTATTCCTCTTTTACAACTTGTTAGCCAATAAAGAAGGTATTATATTCAAAACAAATATCCTTCTATATAAAGAGACTCACAAGGAATTTTACATCTAGCACTTATTATTTTGACACATAATTACATAAAATCAATCAATAATATAGCTAAAATACTCTACATACTACTCAATCTTCACACCTAGACATTTTCATACTTGATCAAATAATGGCCTAAGTTAAAATCATTCTATTATACCATGCAATTTGATGGTACGTGTTCCCTAAGGGAGAACTACATGTGATCTAAGACCCCTAGCATTGGAGTTAATGTAGGTAGTGGCTAGGATAATAGGGGTTCTAGTCTATGCAATAATAACATCCCACAACCCAAATTTTCATTTTATTTTTTCACTTGATCCATTTATTGTTTCAAGTGTGCAGGTATTCATTAGAATTTTGAAAGATATTCATCTAAAACCATGACAAGATGAGCCTCCAAGTGATATATAACCACCTACATGACCTTTAAAACCACCTATAACTTCCATAAAAGTTTTAAAAATCTCTTATAGAAAGGATATTAGTGTCATAATTGGATATTAACACCATATGGTGATAGTGTCCTGAGAGGGGCACTACTATTTAAACCTAGATTTCAGCAAATAGTCAAAATATGAAAGATTCCTTTGTGTTTGTTTAGTCATTTATAGTACCCTAATTTGTATAAAAATATCTTTATCTCCAGATAATTTACTTTTCTCTTCCCACTTATTATTTTTGGAAAATTCAATTAAATCAATAATTTCTATATTTATTCTAGATTAACAATGTACTCAGACCTTTAACTACATAAGATTTACACTAGTAAAACCCTAAAAGGTTAAAACATTTGGTGAACCCAACTTACTTCAAATATTGATTCAAATGTTAATTTTCCTTAGGGTTTACCTTATCCAAATTTTATGCATTTAATTAGGGTTACAAAATTTTGATTTTCTATTTTTTTGGCATAACCTAGATAATTTAATTCATCCTATATTAGGGTTTCATTTATTTAATGTAATTTAATTTTTTACAACACAACCCTATATCCATGTATTAAGTCCCTATACATACAAATATTATTAATTAAGTTTTCAATTATAATCCTAGTTTCTATTATAAAACCTTGTCCTAAATTTCTCACATTTCACACATACTTTTGTTAGATTATATTATACCTCTTTTGTGTTTTTTCATTCTTTATTTACATTATCTTATTTGTCAAGTTTAAAATGGAATCTAAAAAGTGTTCTACCCCTCATCCACTTGATGCACTCTTTAATTTCTCTCATGATTATAACATTGAATGGACTAATTTTCAAGATTTTACATTAGTGCATAATAATGACTTCATTTATAATGATGATGATGATGATGATAACTATTGTTATAATGATGGATATGAGGATTAGTATGAGTATGAAAATGAAAATGAAGATGAGGATTTATTAGACACATTATCTTCTCTTTCCTCTCATTCTTATCTTACTCCTAAAAATCAAAATAATAATATAATGCCAAAATAACTTCTTGTTGGTAGTGATTTATTCCAATTTTATCCTAGATTTTCAATTACTTGTACTACCTCATTATTCAAATTAAAATAATATAGCTTCACTACACTAAAACCACCTTTGCATGATTCAAGTAAAGTAGATATAAATAATGCATCTTCTTTACCCTTATCAATTACATTTTTCAAAAAAGTACAAATTATATTACACCTTTTATGAATGCACAAACTAAGGTAGATAAAATTAATTTATCACCTTCCTTCACATTCTAAGTTCAATGAAATGATTCTTTACAACAAGTTGATAATGTAAATGTCTCTAACTCTTCTCCTATATGTCATAATATGCAAAAAAAAAACATGGTTGTTACTTCTCCTACCCTTGATACCAAATTTGAAAGTGATAATCATGATTGCATTCCACACAGTAAAAAAATGCCTTGTATTAAACCTACATATGATGACACATTACATAGTAGTAAAAAGATAAAATATTCCTTTTTTGTCTCTCTTAATGAGTATGTGGATCATACTTTTTCTACTCTTACTTCTAAAAATGAATTAAATTCTGATTTTGATAAACCATGGGATAATGATGATTATTGTGATTATAATGAAGATGACATAGAATCTACACCTTCTATTTATTTTCCTACCTTAGTTATATCTCTTGTTCAACCAAACACTAGGTCACATGTAAAAAGATACACACACACTTATTTTTATGTTCATAATTTACATTTACTTGAGAATAGGGTACCTTCTATTCAATTAGGATGTGATACTTCTTCACAAATTAACAATATAAGAGATACCAATGAATCTCCCTTAACCCCCCTTACTATAGTAGAACCTATTTCTCAAACTAACCTAAATGAAGGTGGTAGCTCATTTCCCTCTAACCAGGTCCCAATTATCACACCTCCAAAGGTTATTGAGACCAAACTGACCCTCTCTAAAAAATATTTCCAATATAATATACTAATGGATAAGATAAATAATAAAATTCAAGCACTAAATGAACCTATTGATTATAATAATATACCTTAACAAGTGTTAATTTCCTTAATGTATGTTGTGGGTGATTTGCAACAAGTACACCATCTCACTTTAGAGAATAAAGCATACATGGAAACCCTATTCCACACAAAATCTCAACTACAAGGTTGCCATAGAACTTTTAGATAGTAGTGTTACCTATATTTTATGTATATGGAGATCCGTATTTACATCTTCAAGCTTATGAGAAAGCCATGGCCCATATTACAAATAAGTTGACTCTACTAACATTATTTCCAAAGTCCCTAAATGGGAAAGCACTAGATTGGTTCCAACATGCAATCCCTAATGGATATCTACGCACATATGAGGATCTAGAGATAGTCTTTATCGGGCATTACATACAGAATAAAGAACCTCTTATCACACATGAGAGGTTACCTTAATTACATCAAGGTGAGAGAGAGGCAATATCTAAATATATTCTAAGGTTCAAAGCTTTTTTACATCAGCTAATTTATCAATTGATATATTTAGAAGTACAATACATCTTTGCTACAAGTTTAATATATCCTCTCAAGGAGAGATTGATATATCAAACACCTAAATCATTCAGACATATATGTAATGTAGATAAAACATTAGAGGTAGAATTAGGATTAGTAATTACATAGTCATGGGCAGATTTGGCTATAGACCCCTCAAAACCTCAATCATATAATTTGGTATAAGATCCTACTCCACTTATAATTAAGAACTCAGTAGAATAGAGACCACCAATAAATATACTCAATAAGGGCAAAGAGCCACTTTAGACATCACCTTCTACAATGAGTAGAACATAGAATACACACAGAGGGGTTATATAGTTTTTAGATAAGTTAGGGCCTCATGACATTTTACTTACGCTATTAGATGGGGGATGATCACACTTCCTTGTACTAATCATCATCCACCACATCATCTACACCAGGCATTTTCACAAGATAAATAGACATTCAAATGATCATTTTTTGCAATTTGAACTCACATTGACCAGTATGTTACTCAAGGCATCATAAAATTTACATAGGGGGCACCAAGATCTCATTAACTTTACTCTTATAGATAAAAATCCTCTAAAATGGATTTATCCTAGAACATTACTTTTAAAGAACCATTGGTTACTCATCATATGATCCTTATGACTTATAGGAAACCTATTCATGAGTAGTCTCATGAACCATAGTGTCAATAGCGATGGTAACCAATTCATAGAAATCAAAATGCAACTCTAGTACATGAAATAATTAGGATATATGGGAACAAATACAAACCCAAGCACATAATTTCAATTAAAAAACCAATAAAGATATATGGAAAAAATTATAAAACCAAGGGTGCAGTTTTAGTGAAAATATAAATAAAGATGTATGGAAACAATTATAGATATCATAACATAGCTACAATGCATACACCAATAAATATATATATGGAAACAATTAAAAATATTAGAACATAGCTCTAGTTCATACACTGATCAAGATATTTGCCATAAATAATACAATTTAGAGTGAATATTTAGCATGTCAACTAATCAAGATTTTTACACCAAAGTTTACACATTTAAACACTAGAAGTACATCACATGTAACTCTAGTTTCAGAATCTCTTTCTACATCAACACAGCATGTGTAGTATGGTCATTGGTTCTCCATGCCATCCATATTTAGATACAGCATACTATCATCACATGATATACACATAGCAATCTTACATACTACAAACAAAAAACCCTATACCAATATATATATAAATCCTAATCTAATACACATATGTATAAACATTCATAAAATAGATACAAATTAATTAATTTTCCTCCAACCAAAACAAATTACATATCTCAAAATTTCAAACAATCAAACCAATTCAACACATAACAATATATACAATATAACAAGATCCATTTACCAATTCACATAGTGCTAACTTAAACAACAAACATATGTGTGTGTGTGTGTGTGTGTGTGTGTGTGTGTGTGTGTGTGTGTGTGTGTGTGTGTGTGTGTGTGTGTGTGTGTGTGTGTGTGTATATATATATATATATATATATATATATATATATATATATATATATATATATATATTATAAACTTAGAATAAAATTTCAATACAAATATATTCCATCACTCAATGACGTAGACATGACTACTAGGACTAGCTCCCTCACTCTCACTCTCAGATATTTCAAAGCTAGAACTAGAGGCCCCGCTATCTCTACGTGACCTAGATCAATGACTCAATCTAATCTCTCTCTCATGATACAATCTTAGCTCATCCATACACTCAACATGATCTCATTGAAGATGTATGTAGTCATCTTCAATCTAACTACTATCCCCACCTAGAGCATTAGGTATGGGCATGGTATTCCTATGCAACTTAACTTGTGCCTCATCTCTATCCCTCACCGCTCACCTATATGCCATAGTTTCGATATTTTATCAATAAAATAAATGGTCATGCACCCCATCCACATTGGTTTCCCTCTCCACTAATACATCCTATATAACATCATCAGGAATATGTCATGTCAACTTGCATAGTGTCAACTCAATGGTGACTTCCTAGTACTCGTCATCCCCTAAACCTGCAAGTGACCACATAGTTTATAATATTGCTCATTACATAAAGACATAATAAAATTTACACAAAACATAAAAACATGTTATATTAACCTATCATTAACATCCCTCATGGATCTACATCTAATACATCCTCATCAATCATCTCACCTCTCAAAAACAAAGGTGCCCATCTATGGTTGCTCTACTAGGCTATGTAGGCCTTAGTCACTCCAACATAATTTATATATGGTATATCAATATTAGGATCCTTCTCTATCAATGGAATATGATTTATCTAAGGAATATATGGCTTCATCACACTACCTAGCCTCATAGGAGCCTAAGAACTCCTCAACCATATCATATGTGTTAAGGGCATATCTTGCACAACGCCAAACTATCATGTGAACCACTCATACTAAAATCACTCATATACATTATCCTAGTGGTCATGTATCCAAAAACTCACAATAATATTCCTTAGTTATGTATTACCCCTAGGCCACCCTTGGTATCCCTTGTAGGGTTTCCAAATGCCCTACTATCAAACTATCTAATAACTGCCAACACTGTCTAGTGCTCCCTTTTGATACATGACTTATACTTATCCATATCTCTATAAATAACTATGGATGAGCCCATCCATCCTATGCACATGCCACTAGCTTACACATAGCTATATGTTCATATGCCCAATAAATTAATAATGTTGATGTTTTGATACCTCCACCATATATCTCCTATGTAAAATGATATAAATTTATATACATGTAAGCTAGTACCGTACAACCCCAAAAATACATAGTTACATGCTCTTCAATTTCCTGCACTATCTCATGTATATTATAGTAAATCAAAACACCACTCCCATTTACAACCACAAATGAAGATAGCAACATAATTAAGAACTTCTACAATCATAAAATCTTGACAGTCACAATCAAGATCAATAATATATTACTGAGACTCCATATGTGATGGGTCCCTGACACTGTATTAGAGAAATATTTAGATGCCTATAATATGGACTAAGGACTAGTAGCATCCTTAAATATAGCCCACTGATTATAGATTGGCAATTGTAAAATCTAGTACACATCCTCTAGTGTGATAGTCATCTCACTAGTACATAACTAGAACATGCGTGTATTTGCATCCTATCTCTAACACATTGCAGTAATAATATGATTATCATAGGGCATAGGCTCCAATAATGAAACATATCTCATCTTCCCCATGTGAAACTCCCTCATGCAAGCATCAAATTTCAATAATACAATCAAATTAGACATCAACAAAGCAAAACTAAACCCAACAAACAACAACACACATCAAAAACTAGTTAACAATATTTATCATCAAATCTTAAGACATTTGGACACTAACATTTCATACAAGATATTAGTGCTAGATAGTAGTTCCACACCCTGAACACTAACACCAAGTCCTGGATAGTAGCACCCAGAATGGGAAACTATCACCATTCTATGCAAAATAAGCTCTAAACTAGTTCACTTTAAGTAAAAAAAGTAAACAAGACAACATAAATGATATAAATAGGAAATAGTTTGAGTTCCTTACCAATAAAACCTCCTCCCTAGCCTAAATTTATGCCTCAACCTCCTCATAGCATGATAAACTAGATCCTAATCTCCTTAGTATATTTATCTAACTCAAAAATAAAATACTTTCAATTCAAATGCTCTAAATGAATTGATCAATGAATCAAATGACCTATTTAAGTCATACTTTCCCACTACCACCTTATTAAGGTTACCCCTACATGCCAATATCACCAACTAATAAAAATCCCTTACTATCACCATATCTCAATAATCGTAACTTTAATTTATGAACTATTTCTTACACATGAGACTTGACATTGATACGCAACATCCCATATTAGTTAAACTAATATCCTAGTCATTATCAAACATAAAAATGACAAAAATAATCTCACTATATTTAACATAAAAACCAATAAAACATTTATTCAATTATAAACTCTAATATAATAAATGTGCTATTCAAACTTAACACAACATTACACCTACTAATTAACACCAATAAAACCAATCATTATAAATTTTGGTTACATATTCTCACCATCATCTTGGCTCTCTCACAAAAGGGGGAAATATGCATATATTACTTTAGAAATATAAATTTTCATGTAGATATATAAACACATAAGTCTATACAAGTACATATATTTACACAAGCATTCAGATTCATAGATATATAGACACAAGGGTCTAGATAGGTAAACATATTTACATAGGCATTCAGCTTCATAGATTTTTAGATACATAGACACATGGGTCTACAAAGGTACAAAAATTTACATAGGCATTCAGATTCATAGATTTTTAGATGTACAAACACATATGTTTACACATGTACATAGGTTTACATAGGTACACAAGTCTACATAGGTACACAAATTTACATAGGCATTAAGATTCATAAATTTTTAGATATACAAACACAAGTTTACATAGGTACATAGGCTATCAAATAAATACATATTTAGATTCACAAGTTTTTAGATATTCAAATACATAAGTTTACATAGGTTGTTAGATATAAAGATATTCGGATTCATATATTCTCATACATATAGACACACAATTTCACACACACATATATAGTTTTGTCTCAAGAATAATAGTTTATTCAAGTATTCAAATACACATCTACATTATTCAAATATCAATATTAGGGGTCATGATGTAGAGTGCACATCTTTAGTTCCCATTTTTAGATTATCAGGTTACACTCAGTATCATCACTATTATCATCACTAGGTTTTCACCAATTTAGGTCATAGTGTTATGTTTAGTAGTTGATCCATAACATTCCATTAGACCTAGTTCACATACTTAGATTTAGAGTGGGGGAAAGTGAGCATTGTTTCTCCACATATTCATACATACTCAAATTTAGAGTGGGGGAAAGTGTGCCTTGTTTCTCCACACATTCAGTTTACATATTCACATTTAGAGTGGGGGAAAGTGGGCCTTATTTCTCCACACATTCAATTTACATACTCAAATTTAGAGTGGGGGAAAGTGAAACTTATTTATCCACACATTTATTTCACATACTTAGTTTCAATATAGGGGAAATCCACACCATGTTTCTCCCTTTCACATATTACATTCCAGTTCTTATCGACTTCTTTGGCCAAGAAGTTGGCCAAATCCAAATTGCATTCACATAGGTAAATACAAATATGTGTTTCTCTTTTTTTTTTATTCTAATACTTTCATTTCATTGCATTACTATAATATGGGGCAAGTGACCCTTATTTCTCCACACATTTAATTTACATACTCATATTTAGAGTGGGGGCAAGTGAGCCTTATTTATACACACATTTAGTTCACATACTAAGTTTCAATATAGGTTATCCGCACCATGTGTCTCCCCTTCACATATTGTATTCCAATTCTTATCCACTTTTATGGCCAAGAAGTGGCCCAAATCTAGATTGCATTCACAAAGGTAAATATAGGTACGTGTTCCTCTTTTTCTTTTACTCTGATACTTTCATTTCATTGTATTACTAGAATAAAAGGGGGGGGAATGTAAAAACCCTAATTTGGTCAATAAACCACAAGTATGATGACTTTTATTTCTCTTTCACATGAAGATATTAGTGATGGTTATAGTCCTTGTTAACATGGTCATTTTTAGTCTTTTGATCTTTCTTATGCCTTATTTTTCCTTGTTTACAACACTCCTACTAGTCACAGGTCACATTTTTCTAGTCATAGGGTCCCCTAGCCTATCTTACCTAATTTTTTCTCTATTATAAGCCTTAGTACACTATCACCATTTTTAGGATGGGGCACCACATGGCACTAGTTTCCACTTATGGCTCTAGTGTCCAATGGGTCCTTTCACCCGTGTTTGAGTCATAACCCCTCTATAAGCCTTCTCTTATGTTTTAATTCCTCTTTTATTATTTGTTAGCTAGAAAAATAGGTACTATATTTAAAAAATATATTCTTCTATATAAATAGCCTCACAAGCCATTTTAAATTTAGCACTTAATATTTTGGCATATAATTACATAAAATCAATCAATAGTACAACTCAAATACTCTATATAGTACTCAATCTTCACACCTAGAAATTTTCATGCTTGATCAAAGAAGGGACTAAGTGAAAATCATTTTAGCATATCATAAAATTTGATGGTGAACATTCCTTAAGGGAGAACTACATGTGATCTAAGACCCCTAGCATTTGGGTTAATGTAGGTAGGGACCAGGACAATAGGTTTTCTGCTCTATGTGATCATAACATCCCACAACCTAGTTTTTCCTTTCATTTTCATTTTCATTTTATATGTTTATTATTTCATGTGTAAAACTATTCATTAGGATTTTAGATGAGATTCAACCAAAATATTAGTATATATGAGCCTCTAAGAGACACAAAACCACCTATAAGACATTTAGAACCTCTCATAACTTCCCAAAATGTTTCATATAATTCTTATAGAAAAACATTAGCACCAGAATTGGACATTAACACCACATAGCACTAATATCTTGAGAGGAGTGATACTATCCAAAGCTATATCTCAATAAATAGTCAAAAGATGAAAGATTCGTCTATGTCTATTCAATCATTGCTAGTACCTTAATCCACATAAAACTCTGTTTATCTCTAGATAAGTTCCCTTTTATCTTCCCACTTTATATTTTGGTAAAATTTAATCAATTCAATAGTTTCCAAGTTTATTCTAGATTAAAAGCATACTCAACCCTTTAATTATATAGGATTTACACTAGTAAAACCCTAAAAGGTTAAAATAAAAATAAATTCTATCAAAAATGCAAGCGTACAACATTTGAAGACTAATATTTAAGCTAAAGTAGAACAAGGTATCTAGACCAATACTTATTATAAATTATTGTGACATAAAAATAGTTGAATATAGTTAAAGAGTCAAAATAAATAAAACACAGTATAATCAAACATGCATAAATCAAAAGTTGTTTAATAGCTAGATTTCTATTTCACTTCTACAAGAAAATTATGATAAGCATGGATCAGATTCTTGAATCAACTATTACTAAAAATGGAACATTGTATTCAAAAATAAATATATCATCACTATTTTATAGAGTAATGCACCAAAATGATGAAACATCCAAGCCATCCACAGAATTAGAGAAAAATATATATTTGCACATCAAGAAAAAATAAATCAAAACTTGTTTAAATTTTTTATTAATGTTCATAGCAAAAAAAAATCTCCACTTGTGACCAGGAAATTACACACACACATAATATTATGATCTATGGATGAAGGGGACCAAGGGTGAACATGGGGTAAAAATTGATATAGAGGATTTCTCCACTAGATACAAAGGATTCTCGACCATTGCATCCCTTCAATGATAATCTAGGCCCTTGGCAGACTAAAAACTTGAATGAAAGCTAAAGCACACCTCCTAGTGGATATCAACAACACTAGTTGGGGATGAATCTGGATCACATTTATCCTTCACCCCTACTGGAAAATGGCATCAATCCTCAGCCACACATAAGCTCGCACTCTGCCAAGCTTATTGGGCAAACTAGCTCAAATAATTCAAATCTACATTTGGACATTTATCCCACCCCTCCAATGACATCTCAAACACATCAGCCAAGTAAGCAGATATGAAAATAGAATGAAAATGTGTCAGGATTAATAAAAATCTAGAATAAGTTATCATTGATATACATCTCTTCCATGAAAAGGCTATCTATTACATAGAATAAGCATTCACTGGGCACTTTTATGGCACATATACAAGGTTGTAGTTCTATATTATTGGATCCATTACACTTGCTCACTGATCATGGGATATTCTCAAAAATCATAGATTAGAGCTAGGGGTTATATAACCTTTATTTTCAACACTATTGAAGATCATTAGAAGGTAGAATTTGGAGGACCCTAGTTTTGGGGCAACTCTGCCCTAACCACTCTCAGATGGCATGCTAGATTTGACCCATTTCATGAGCATATTCACACATTGGCATTATGGGTAAAAATTTCCAGATTACCCATCAAACTCTAGGACTATCATATATTCAAGCTCATCGGGGATATACTTGGGAGGTTTCTAAAAATAGATGCAAACACTAATAACTAAATAAACATTGATGTAGCATTAAATTTTATGGAAATAGATATCACACATAGTTGGCCTAATAAAATAAAGATTGTTGCCAAGTAACACATCTTAAGACAAACTCTAAATTAAAAAATGACCCATTCAAGTGTACTCAATGCAAATTACATGGTCATCTTAAAACTTCTTATATAATAAAAAAATAACAACACACCTTTACGTTCCTAGCAGGGAGTTAAAACTCATGGGCCAGAGGAAGAAGAAATCCTAGATGTGCACTAAGATATATATATGACCTTCCACACTAAATTTTCATATGCTAAATCATGGAAGGAATCAATGAGTTAGTTGGATATTGAAGCTAAAAACATACCAGTGAAATGCACAAAACACCTTGAATCCACCACTGATTCACACCATCATTTGCACACTTTGCTCTTCTTTACCCTTCTTGGAATGGTACTATCTCCTTCTCATAGTATTTCCTCTAAATTATCTTTGTTTTCTACTTACAACCTTATGTTGGAGCACCAATCTGGTTCTGAGGTCCACCTTAACCCTGATCAGATAACAATAGATACTCTTCATACTACTTTTGGCATCAAAGAGATGATAGCTACATTAGAACGCAAGTAGACATTGCTAGATAATAGGGGTACATAAGTGGCTATTAGCAAACAAATATAGGCTACTAATAATAATAATCTTCATAGCCTCCAAACTGAAACTAGTTATCACTTGGAGCTAGGATTGGGTGACATAACCACACTAGTTAACACACATTCTCACCAATTTTCAGCATTAAATATAGGATTGGAGGAAACACCATTTGAGCAGTGTTCTTCTACTACTCCTTTGGCCACTAATTCTATGAGAATTAGATAATTTACCAAATTGTAGACTAAATGGACTCCACACTAAGCTTAAAAACTTTAGCTACTTGATGGATTAGAAGCCACAATAACACATCTTTAGAAAGCAAATAGAGGTAGACCTTCACAACTTTCACATGCTCAGCAACAGGTAGAATGTGAAGTTATTTCTAGCAACTAACTCACTTTTTGGGGGGCCTTAGTAGATCATCCCCAAAGAGGTTTCCCAAATGATCATAACATCTCATAACATTAGAGGTATTGGGATGGCCTCAAAATAATGTTCCCTAAAAAGGCTAGTATTTCAAACAAAAGCCTAATATCATTTTACTTCAAGAAACTATGTGTACTTATCTAATTAGAAATAGACATCTCCAAAAATGTCTTCCTACTTAGACTTTTATGTCTATCAGCTCCATGGGAAAATCTGGTAGTATGGCTATTGGATGGGATGAATCCATGGAATATAGAACTACCATAACAAACCCACATTATATACTTGGGACCTTCTTCTCTAAGGAACTAAACTTGGTTTCAAACATCCCCAATGTCTATGCACCCTCACACCATAGGATGGACTTCTAGATGGATATAGAGAATATTGGTATTCTAAATATTGCACATCTCATCATTGGTGGGGATCTTAATTTTACCACTCACCACTCTGAAGTCTGGGGTAAACATGCAAGAGTAGACTCTATGACTGATTTTGATCTAGGCAACAATTTAGGTGATAATTCAGATGATGGTTTTAGCCCAATTGATATAGAACTTCTGGGAGCCATAACTTTTGTGCCATAGCTCCGATTGACTTTCATTTGAACTGTTGTAAAGCTAATAATGAGGACAACATGGTGAGATGTCATAAATCTTTGCTTGACAGTTTTTGATCCCTGAAAACCTAATGAAAGTACCCCAAATTTTAATTTTAGTAGTGCAGTCTAAAAATAGTAAGTTTCTAAAAATAGTAATTCCTCAAATTTTGTATTGTTGTAAATCATGAAAGTCAAACCACTTAATCTCCCTCAAAATTTGTGACCTTACACATCCTCCTCCTACCTTTAAAATGTGTATAAATGAAGATGTAACCCAAAATGGAAATCATACATCTCTTCTTAGAGATAAGCATATGTTTGGATCTATAAATTTAATCAATAAAACATATCTTCTTAGAGATAGCATTCTTACAATTGTGTTGTTCTTGTTTCTTGAATTATCTTTCAACCAAAGCTTCTGAGTTTTGGATCAGTGGTATCAAAGTGGTTTGTCTTAAGAGTGTATGATCTTGAGGATGAGGTCAGACTACAAGAAGATTGGGTGGAAAATACAAGATCCAATATACTATCTACCTGTTCACTCCAAATGACCTCAAATGGCAGACAACACTGAGACATCTAATCCTTTCAAACAAATGGTGAATGAAGCTGTCCAAAATTAGCAAGCATAGATGCTACACTAATTTTCCTAAATTCTCCAACAAATCTCAATGGAAAATTCTAGCTCCTCATCTATAGCCCCACATTCTTTGAGTATCCCAACACCCTTTAAGGTTCAGGTGAATTTTGATATCCCTACATTCGAAGGCAAAATCAATGTTGATGTAGTAGAAAATCAGTTGGATCAATTATTTTCCTATTTTTATATAAATAAATTCACTGATAAAGAGATCACTTTTACTCTTTTGAAAGCATCATTTCCTATCAAAAATTGGTGGGAAGTGTACAAGAAGAGACTCAATATGGATGATATTGGCCTTGAGGTAGAACCTACCTGGGATGATTTCATAGAATCTATAAAGGAAGAATACTACCCCATTGGAGCATATGATGATCTGTATATAGAGTGGAAATAACTTTTCTAAGGTAAGGAATAGTTTGTTCAAGATTATACTAACATTTTTCAATCTCTATCTATGAGATTGGGCATCTGGGAAAGTGAGAAACACAAGATTCTCAAATATCATGGTGGACTATAATGGTATATATGAGGGAGATGGAACTCTTCAATTTGGAAACCCTCAATGAGGCATATAAGTTCATGGTGAATATTGATCAGAAGCATGGAAGAATGAATACTAAGAGTCAGCCTTAAAAATGGAAAAGTGACAAAGAAGGTCAAACATGAGGCCAAAATTGGAAGCAAAAGGAAGGGAAGACTAGGAAATGGTGTGATTACCACAAATTTGGAATGCACTCCAAAGAATAATGTCAAGCCATCAAGTCCCTAATTTCTAAGTCACAATCCTCAACATATACTTCTCTACATCATACACACCCTATAATCAAAGAGTATGAAGAATATATTATAGGTGTTGAGCCCAATGCCATCATTGCTTCATCATAGACCCATGAGGAGAGCCCAGATGACAAGGAAAGGTTATTTCACTCTAAGTTATGGGTGAAAGGTAAGCCTCTACATTTCATTCTTGATAGTGGGAGTCAAAAGAATTTAATCTCTACTAATGTTTTGAAAATCCTAAATTTTTCCATGAATCCTCACCCAAATTCATACAATATTGTATGGTTGAGTCCAAGTAAAAACCTCTATGTCACCCACCAATGTCTTCTCTCATATGCAATAAAAACTTTCCAAGATGAGGTCTTATGTGATGTGGTCAATCTAGATGTTTTCAATGTACTCTTTGGTCAGCCATTCATGTATGATTTACATGGCATCTATGAATCAAGAAATCGAATGATCACCCTCACTCTTGGAACATGGTGATACAGGGTACCAGAGGTACCACCTTCTATATATGTCTCCCTAATTAGTGCTAAGAAATTTGTTCTCATGGTGGTCAAGCCACAAAAATCTAAAAGGGAAAATGTTGTATCCCTAAATACACAAAAACACAACAATAAAATCAAATAGATACCAAGATGAATAAGTTCACAGCCTTCCATCCACAGACTGATGGTCAGATAGAAATGGTGAACAATCAAGCCCTCAGCTCCACAAAGCACAGCCCATTCCAAGTGTGAATCAAGAATCAAATCAAAACCTAAATAACACATTTGATGACAAATATTGATGCAATGGGGACTATTTATTCTCAAGGAGGGAGGAATTATCTGGGAAATAATTCATATGATAATTCGGGTGACAGTTCTACCCCAATTGATGACAGAACTTCTGGGAGCCATAACTTTTGCACCATAGCTCCGATTGACTCCTCGTTTGAACCATTAGAAAGATAAGAATGAGGATAATATGTTAAGATGGCACAAATATTTATTAAGTGGTTTTGACCCCTAAAATCCTAATGGAAGTTCCCAAATTTTCAATTTTAGTAGTGCAATCTAAAAATAGTAAGTTTCTAAAAATAGTAATTCCTCAAATTTTGTATTGTTGTAAATCATCAAACTTGAACCACTTAATCTCCCTCAATATTGGTGGCCTTCCACATCCTCCTCATACCTTCAAAATATGTATAAATGAATATGTAACCTAAAATGGAAATCAGACATCTCTTCTCAGAGATAGGCATATGCTTGGATCTACAAATTTAATCAATAAAACATCTCTTCTCAGAGATAGCATTATTACAATTGTGTTGTTCTTGTTTCTTGAATTATCTTTCAACCAAAACTTCTAAGTTTTGGATCATATTTTTTCCTATGTTATATGGTACAACACAACATGGTGGATGTTTCTCCCTCACTATTGGAGCCAACTTGGTCAAATCACAGAACTAGTTTATAAGGTGTTTCATAGAGTTTGGATCATTATCTAATCAAAGAATCTCTCATCCTCTGGATTATCACATTCAAAACCATCAATTTAAAACTACACACATCTGATCATAACCCCATCTAGCTTGAAATTATTGTGGGTATCAAGAAACCTCCATCTCCATTTAAATTCAACCCATATTGGCTGATATATGAGGATTTCATTGAACTTATCAAGGAATCATAGACTTCCTACTTAGTTGATCAGGGTGAACCTGCTATGGTCTACTTCCAAAGTAATCTCATCAAGGCTAAGGTGGTTTCCAAGAAATGGGTATATAACAAATTTCTCAACTGTGATAGAGAGCTCATCGAGATGGAAGGGAAAATTAGTGCTCATAAATAAACTTTCCACATCAAAGACTTTAGTGTAGATACATTATTGAAACTTGATGATTTGGAAAAAGAAAAGGCCAGACTTCTTGTCTGGTAAGAAGTAAAGTGGCATATGAAAATTAGAATCAATTGGTTATCCAAAGGGGATGTTAACACCAAAATTTTTCACTGTCATGCTATGGTTAGGCAGGCAAAAAACACTATTTGGAACATTCATGATCAAAATTAGATGGATTGTATAGATTTTACTTCTATTTCATAGGCTATTGTCTCACACTAAAAAACCACCTTCTTAGATCCCCCTCAAGATAATATTCATGAAATCATGGTTGTTGATACCTTATTTGATGGATGGGTTAATGACCAAAAAAATTCCACCCTTATTCATCTAATCACTATGTCTAAACTACACAAAACCATCCACACTTTTTAACTTGGAAAGGCCTCAGGTCCATATGGGTAGACCATTAAGTTCTACATCAGACTATGGGAACACATTGTAGTTGATTTACTCTAGGTAGTCAAGGAATAACATATATTTGGTAAAATACACATGCCTTTTTCTTCCACTTTCATTGATAATATCCTAAATAATGACAATCAATCCTATTTTGAGCACTATCAATCCATCTCACTATGAAATGTTATTTACAAGATCATTTCTAAGATCATTATTTCTCGCCTAAAACCCATCTTATCCACATAGATCTCCCCAAAATAATATGGTTTTTTGGATAACCGACTCATCCATGATTCTATTAGCACTACCCAAGAAGATTTACACACTATTAAAACTAAAGCCCATGCTGATTATCTGCTTAAACTTGACCTCTCTAAATATTTTGACCACTCTAATTGGATATGCCTTAGGCTTATTCTTACTTAGGTCAATTTTACACCACATTTCATAAATTATATTGAGGATTGTTATCAATCCATTTTTTATGCGGTCCTAGTTAATGGTTCTACATCACACTTTTTTTCCCCCTCCCGTAGACTCTACCAAGGCTATCCCCTCTCCCCACTCCTTTTCCTTGTTATTGTTGAGGCTTTGAGTTGACATATCACACATGAATGAATTTTTGGAAACATCATGGGGGTAAATATTACTAAGGATACTTTTATTTCACACATTATGTTAATGGATGACATCCTCCTCTTTGAGAATAGTACCATCCAAGAAGCTAAGTGCTTAGATTATATTTTAAAACTTTTCTCTTCTACCACTGATATGGAGATCAATTTTCAAAAATATACCATATATTTCTACAATATTACCCTTTCTACTAGAAATCTCATCCATAAGATGTTGCCCTTTTATATACATTTTATTGATGAGTGTATGAAATAATTGGGTTTATTCCTCAAACCAAATGACTATCACCTTAACGATTGGATTTGGCACATTGATAAGCTAAATTAGCATATATTCCTCTAGTACAAGCACTAGATCTATATGATGCATAGATTAACACTTATTAAGTGTACTCTTGATGCCATTCTAATATATTATATGTCCCTTTCCCTCCTTCCATGTT